>JAQIUQ010005625.1:0-15000 GCA_030378365.1 Hybognathus amarus | reverse complement strand
GATGTGTGTGTGTATGTTCACACATAAAGTACTTCAGTCAGCTAGGTTTTAACCCCATCATCACATGTTGTGAACAGCAAGCTATTTTAAGGCAGAAGCAGAGCCATCTGTCCGCACACATTTAATAATAATACTTGATAGCATGAGATCTTTACATTTACTGAAGAATAGTGTCTGCATGTGCAAAAAACCTACCACCACAGTGCCTATGTGTTTGTCAGGACATTGCAATGCTGTTGCTGAGGTGTTCTGTGTTCTTTGTAGGATGTTGCTTAGTTTTATTCTGGATCATTATTGGCCTAAATCAAAATGCCATAAGTCTCTATTATATTCACATCTCTAGATATTGATCAAATCCCTAAACTTAAGGGTAAAGTGTGTCATTTTTGTCGTCAACAGAATTGTGAAAGTAATGACTTTCAAATAGGTTTTCGAACACACAACTTCATTTGGTTAAAGTATTTTAGCATAGACAAAATCTGTATTTCATTAAGTGAGCATGCAACATTTTTGATCACCTTCTTATTTCCATCACTTTTTTGTTTTGTCTCAACTTCATAATCCAACAGGTCCTCAATCCCATCTAGTCACACATTGATGCTTGGTCAGGACCCCTCACGTCACTTTTTAACAAACAGGGTACTCGTTTAGCGTCATTTTTCGATGCGTGTGAGAAGGTGTTGCAATATAACTGTGCAAAAGCCCAAAAAAAAATGTATTTCAACACTGGTTATCATCATCATCACTATTATTATTAATAATACATTACTCTTATTTAACAGCTAACTGATTAACAAACAAATGATTCATTTGAGCCAGTCCTATTAAATGAATCATGCAAAAAGACTCAAAATCATGTATTAAATAAATAGCCATTAAACTACATACAGTTGTTTGTTTATAATAATAAAAAGAAAGCTTCTGTAATGTTTTTTTTAAAGTTGCATCTACAATGTACTGCATTTGCAAGAATATATAGAAAACATGCACTATAAAAATAATAAACATGTCCAAATGAATCAGAATCAAATCAATTAAAAATGTAATTAAAAAAAAGTCAAAATAAGAAAAAAAAGCTAAATCTGTAATTCTTCCAAGGTAACATACTTTAATATGCCACACACTTCCTGTTAGACGCAGTGAGTGAGTCTATGAATAGCACACTCCACTGGTGTAGAGTGGATGTGCGCTCTGCTGCCGTAGCTACAGTAATGTGAGTTCTGCATTTTGTCTCAGTGGCCCACAACAGAGCGCACTTTTAACACACTCCCGACGGCGATAGACAGAGACGGAGACAACAGGAGGAGGAAGAAGACGAATGTGTTCAGAAAGAGGACTTCCCGCTGCCCTCACGAGCTGGAAAAGGAGTGGCGCCGACTCCGGAATCTCATTATGTCGTAAATCCGTTAGATTATTAGTCATTTATCTGAGAGCTCTGTAAGAGGATTGAGACCAGCAGATAATGAGGCAAACTGACAAATGACACTGCCCAACAGATTAATGCAGCCAACAGCGAACTGCCTAAGAAGGCAGCATTTTAAGGCATCATGCGTAGGCTTTCTCTAAATGCTTTTAAAAGCGAGTCTGTGTGTTTATGCACGTACATAAAACTATACAAGAGCTTCCACAATAGTTGTGACACTCCATTTAAGTGTCTTTTGCTCTGACACGCTGCGTGTCAAATTAAAAGCAGACTCCTCATCACCTGTTTTGTTATAGGCCTGGTCATCAGGCCTACTTTATTACCCGACTGAACCTAATCAAACAACATCTCTCTTCCATTTCTTTCTCCCTATATGACATCCATTGGTACATCCCACAGACCTGACTGACTGGCAGAGTTCCTCAGTCATCGAGGAGCGGAGATGTGTTTTATTATGGAGTCTAATCCACTGGGCTCATCTGCAGACCCCAGCGGACAGATAGAGGGGACGAAATAGATGCTAAACACTCTATCCTGATCGTTTTCAACACTCGCAATTCCAACTCCTGACTCGCTACAGTGGTTTAGACGAAAACAAGCTGGTTTTTATACTGCCAAGGGCATAACTCGTACGTCACGAAACCTGCGTACGTCACGAAGTGCGGAACATCCAATAGGAAAATTCAACTGCAGTAGCCACCGTTCAAACCTGAAGAGGCCAGCACTTAGACGTTTTTTTTCACCATATATTGTAGAAATAAAACACTTTACACACAAATGTCAAAAAAAGTTACTCGAATCAATGACTGGTATTAATAAAGATCCATTCTTACAGATCATTAACTAAAAAAAGTTGGTTTAGGGTTTAGTTAACCCTTAAAACAATCAAACCGTAATGTTTAAACTCACCTAAAACAGCTATGTTGGACACCTGATATGAGAAACAGCATATAAATATACAATGTACATTTAGTTTAGCTTCAGTTTTAGCTTCAGTAACCGTCTTAGAGAAAACATTCTTCAATTGTATATTTTCATTGAGTGTTAGGATTATAATTAGGGTATGGAAAATGTCATCTCTAAAATAAAACAAAAAAAAACAATGGAATTCTCCACTTATGATCAAAAACAAACATGTGCGAGGTGTGTGAGACAGTCAGTCGCCCTTATCAGCGGCATAATGTTGTGTTTTCAAGAACGGATGAGTCACAGAATCAACAGGCTTTAGGGAAGAAGTGACATTTGTTGTCATGTGACAGAACAATATCTGACATACAACGCACTAAGCTCTGACCCAGCCAATTACCTGCTTATCAAACATTGGCTGAGCTTCAGCCAATAACATAGAAGCTGTAAAAATAAGAAGAAAACTGCAGCTAACACTAACAAAACTATCACACTTTTCAAATGAAATCTTCCCTCAGACACAACCCACATGTAAAGACACGAGGCATATCCCACTCATTTTTGGATGTTTAACCACCAGTGAAGCAGAAGACAGATGACAACATCTCATCATAACTGATTTATGAAATGAATCCATCAATGTCCATCTTAAATGAATCTCACTGGTAAACGCACGCACACACACAAACAGCCTGGCTGACGAGAAATTTCATTGTGATTTGGGCATCAGAGGGGGTCATGAAAAGTGCATACGTGTATAGAGTGCTTGTCAGTGGATGATGAACGCTGGTAATATGAGTTGCCATGTTCTCCTTTCTCATAGTAAGCACTGAGTTGTTGCCAACTTATTATAATGTATCATTAATATGTCAACTATTTATACAAACATTTTGAAAATAAATGTCTCAATCCATTTGCAAGTTGCATATACTGACATACACTAACACATTTATATTTACATCATTGTGAGAATCTCCTGTCGTGTATTGTTCATAAAGCAATTGATCCGATGATCGCTTTGTGTATACTGTTCTGGAAGTCAAGTGGTCTGTGTATAATATAAAGTAAAATAAAAAATGTATTTTTAAATGAAGCACCTTTAAAGGGATACATTCACTTTTTTGGAAATAGGCTCATTTTACATTTCCCCCAGAGTTAAACAGTTGAGTTTTACCATTTTCGAATGTCATTCAGCCAATTTTCTAACACAGTCTCATCCCAATTCGTCATATAACTGATGTCTTGGGACGTCTTTTGACCATACGTCAATATCCGCCTTTTAGGGCCCCCTTGAACTTACGCTTCACCTTTAACGTCAGTTAGGTGACGGGTTGGGTTTAGGGTTAGGTTTACGGTCTGGGGTAGAGTTAGGGTCCGATAACGTCATCTACTGACGTTAAGGGGGCCCTAAAAGGCGTATATTGACGTATGGTCAAAAGACGTCCCAAGACATCAGTTATATGACGAATTGGATGATACTGCTCTGCACTCTCCGATAGTCAGAAGAATATCAGAATGCAGAATAGTTTCTGAGTTCCTCATCCACTACCATAGACGGTAAAAAATATACTATGGAAGTCAATGAGACCAGAAACTGTCTGGTTACTGATATTCTTCTAAATATCAAAAAAATCGGCTGAATACATTCGAAACTGTTTAACTCTGGGGGAGTGGTAAAATGAGCCCATTTCCAAAAAGAGAAAGTGGAGTATCCCTTTAAATGAAGCTGATGACTAGACTAACCAGAACCCTTCTGACAGTACACAATACAGTCCCATTAGGTGGGTCCCCCACAAAGCTACACTTCTTTCAATATTCCTGGAGACGTTTGGTCCAAATCTGACATGCATCCATCCCAAGAACCGCAGCGGGTGCTCAGGTCTGGTAGCTGGTCATAGTCATGGTTAAACAGGCTGTGCCCTTCCACGCCCTGGGCTTCGCAGACGGAAAATACAATTATGTGCGCTGTGAACCCAGCCACTCTGTGTGCTAACTGGATTTACATTCAAGCCTTGATACTCCACTCCCGGCCATCACACAAACATATCAGAGCTGATTCTGTCCAGACGACATCATTAGGCCTACAGGCACCAAAACCAAGAACCACATCACTAAACGCACTATAGAAAACAGATCAGAGTAGCCACACACACACAAATCCCTCTCACCTTTTATTGCTCTTTCCTCTAAACAGGGTAATCTTTTATTGTGTTTAAAAGTGAAGTTGGTGATTTTTATGCTATTTTCCGAACACTCCTTGTTTTCCATCGGACAGCCTAACTCCAAAAGACAGTATAGCTACACTTGTTGCATGTGTTATTCTATGTATTTGCTTGCAACCTGCCATTTGTGTTTCCATTTAAGCCTCCCATTATCACAATCAGCATTTCAGGAGAAATGCCTTTGTTCTCAATGAACTGAAATTCTCTCTGAAAGTTTGCCAAAAGCATCCAGACATCCTAAGTACTTCCATTCACTCAAACACAATGGGCTGCAGTCTTAAGTAGGCCACTGCAGTAACACAACGAAACCGTTCTCTCAAGATCCGGATGTCACAACGGGGATTGGAAGAGAACGTTCGCATATGGGACGGCAGTTAAATGGCAGCTCGTGAATTGAAATTAAAGGTCGTCTTTATTAAACCTGTTCTGATGAGGTGGCAGATGCCTTATCCCACCTATGAATGCCCAGAGCTGATGTGCAACCGAAAGAGTTTGACTTTGAGCTGTTTGGCTGGTGTGAGACACACTTAAATTATTAACACTTACACTACCTGCAGTTTCAACTTGCCCTACATGAATTATGAATATGCTGCAAGCATGAGAGTGTGGAGAAGCCACTGTCTCCAGCCTGCTTTGTGACATAGCTGTTATAAAAAAAACATACAGAGACAAAAAAATCTATATAACTTCCCTGAAAAAAGGAAAACGAACATCAATGCTTCAGATTTAAATGAAGCCATTGAAGCAACAATTGCCTTAAATTGCGGACAGAGCGTTCGAAGGCAGGACAAAGCCCAGGCGTACGTGCTCACCTCCGTACGGGTTTTGCACAAAAGACCGATCCGAAACTCCGGTGTAAAATGACAGTAAACTGCAAGAGAGAGGAACACAACTTCCATTTGGATGGTACTTAGACAACAAAAGGCTTTAATGTGTCAAGACCAGTAATTTGTGTAACTCCATTGAGCTCTGAACCTCACTGTCATTCGTTTAATGCAGTAGGAACTATACAGTAGCTGAGGCTTCTGTCATTAGCGCACACAGCTGTCCCTCTGACCACAGACACGCGCTTTACGCTGACATTGTCTAAAGGTATAATAAAAACACTTAGCCCTAGAAGAAAGGATGACAAATGTGTGACAAAAAGTCAAGCACAATAATTAGCTGTGCGCTCTGATAACTGTAATCTGCATCACTCTCAACAGACAGTCTGGCCTCTTTCCTTAAAAAGACATTTATCTTGCTGTTTAAAATGATACAGGAAAGTAGCCAGATTTAATTAGAGGGATAATCAGGGGATTAATTAGAAAGCGAAAGTAAGAGGAGAGAGAAAGAGACAGAGTGAAGGAAGGTAGAAGTTGCTCTATTGTTACAATTCAGTCACCTTATAATTTTAATACGTAGAACCTTATATAAATAACCTTATAACCGTTGGTCCTAATTCATTAAAGCTACACTGTGTAACTCTTTTAGTTTATTCTTAGCTAAAAACACTTAGTTCTTTCAAAATATATTTGCTCATTAATGTATATTTACTTCGTCTCAAGTAATAAAGTATTCTCGTGAGTGTATAATATGCCATTGAAAATACATACGGGTAAGGGGTTCTAATGTCGGTCTGCCATGTTGCCCCTCCATCTTGAAAGTACGTTAGCCAAAGAGGGACATACCTGTTAATTCAAGCTTCGCCTTTCGCGTTTACGTTTGAGTTAACACTCATGGTCCAGGTCGAACTCGAAGCCATGTAAATTTTGGACTGACATTGGCCACTCGTAGGAGTTAAAACTAAATCAGAAATTGAGAGGAACAGAAACTATATATTCACCGCTGATGGCGGGAAAAATCACACAGTGTAGCTTTAAAAATATTTACATTATCTATCCAAGAGTATCACCTTTCTGATATCATGAATTATACACTATACATGTCTATTTTTCGTTTCAAATAGGCCTATTATAATTGAAAAATATAATTTCCAACCATTTTTGTCAGTATTTTTTTTTTTTAAATCATGTCAAAAGCCACAATAGTTTCCAACAGTGCCCGCCCACTTTTTCGGTGGTCTGGGTTTCTAACATATTTTGTTCCATAGAGATTTTTATAAAGTCTCTGTTAAAGTATTACAAACCATGAATCATCCCAAACCAGAATTTGTTGATTATGTATGTAGAACTACCATTTTTATTTTTTGGCAAAATATACATACTGAATATACAAATATATTTAAGAAGTTAGAGAGCGTAGGGAGACTCATGGGAGTGGGTGGGCGCTAAAGAGTTATTTTGCCATGATGTTTCGATTCTATGGCTGGTACAGATTTCTTTGTAAATAATCGTTTATAATTCCTGGTTAAAAACTACATTACCCATGATTCTACAAAGTTGAAATTACTAACTGTTGACTGCGGCATATAAAGACCACCATATATTATTAGGGGCCAGAGTCAAAGAAGATTTTAGAAATAAAAACATTTTAGTGGACTTCATGTACGGTATCAGATGACTCACACTGTATAACCTGGACATCAACAGGCCTGGTTTTATGGGAACTGACTCCGTAAGAGGCACTATGGACTCTCCGAGCCTAGCAAAACTTGAGCTCGGTTCAACCAATCAGCCATAATCACAAAGATCATCGAGACCATCTAAGCTCCCAAACACTATCATTCCCTGACTCTTAATCCCTAACATTCCCACCCTCTATCTCTTTTACTCTGTGTCTTTAAGGCTGGACCAGCAGGAGATTATCAACCTACAGTACTGCCCTTATTTTTCCTGCTCTGCTCTTCCGCAGGGATTTTATGTGACTGCGTGTTCTCATGATTGTTCTAGTATACACTAAATTTGGGATGTACGCAGTAAGTATGGGAAGAAAAAAACATGTTCCAGTTTACTAAACCTATTATTTTTCTTTTACATTTTTAATACAAAAAGTGCAGTCACGTGTATCATGCTGAACTTCCAAGCAGCTCCCAAGCTTTACTATAACAGAGATCACAGGGCCGTCTCACAAATGTAATACAGACACAGACATAAATAATATTAAAAAATGAAAGTGTCTGTGTGAAAGAGTTAAAGGTACACAAGGGTAAATGTTGTAAAAAGTGGTGAAGAGTGTGTTTGTGTGTGTGTGCGCGCGCGCGCAAGAGTGGAGCAGACGCACAAGGCTCGACCACAAAAACAGTCATGAGGATTTCTGCATTTTGTTATCAGTCATAAATATTAATGCAGACATCTCAACCACAGAGCTTGAGACAAACTGTGAGAGTGGGACAGACAGAGAGAGAGACTGAATACAAAGAAGCAAGCCAAAAAATTGCATGTCTCTGTTATTCACAGCAAAACAAACGAAAGTGTAAACACAGAAATGAAAACAGAGTCTGAGTGAGATCTGAATCTGTGCAAATATATTAAAAAAATCAAAGCAGTTCACTGGAGAATTCAGTGAAATATTCAGGAATTATTCACACAGACAACCTGTGAGTCTTTCTATCATTCTGCACAGCATGTTTATGTCCAGCCACGAGTATAACACAATTTTGGGATTATTTATTTCACATTCATTCAAGATCACAACTCAGGAAAAATATCATTTGGTTTGCTGTTTTGCTGTGGATTCAGCAGTGGTGCTAGTGATGCAAGAAGCATCATTACATCATAGATCATTAAATTTTAAAGCAAACTAGAATAAATCTTTCAGTGTGCACGTGTGTGAATGTGTGCTGGAGGGGGGAAGATATACAGGTGGGATGAGAGAATGCATGTTCACTAAATAGCTTCTAAATATATGCATGATTCCCCAGTAGATGTGATCCCCTGATGTTTGGGACTGAAACAGAAACCAGACGACAACTCTCTAACTGGGCTAATAGGCTAATTGCAACAGGGTGAGATTATTCACTGGCAGAACACCACAGGTCCAGCTCTGGTATTTATTCACGTCAAAAGAAAACACCATCTTTCATTTCCCATAAGACTTCAGTAGATGATCATGGCCTAGTTTTAAACCAGACTTTCAACTGGTCTTAAATTATGTTTACAGCATAGCTAAAGTTGGTGAGAGTGACCAAAACTGCCTCAGGATTCATTTAGTTTAACATCTGAATTGATGTGGAAAATCATTAAGATGTAGGACATATTGTGTTCTGGTGTAAGAGGTCACTTAGCAAAAAGGTCTATTGTCAATAGTGTAGCGATGTGTGAAGCACATCACACAGAAGTCACTTTCTAACCAGTTTTCCATTTAATTTGTCAATTTGTAAAATCTGCGTAATCTACTTGAATCAGTCTCAAAATTTGCATTGGTAAATTGTTGCCGTAAACTAAAAAATCCTGATCACATTGCATTCCAAAATGCTAATTTTCACAAGCGAAATCCAGTCAGAGGAAAGGTAAATGTGACTACACTTTCAGCTGTAAACAGGCAATGTGTCCAAACACAATTTCTAAAACTATCCAGTAGCAACTTTTGTGGACTGGGTGATTTCTAATTTATAATTTGAGGCGTGCCTCAGAGAATCCCAGGAGTGCAGCAGTCCGCTCACCCTCAGTGCCAGTGAAGTGGATTCTACTGAATGAGATTTTCAAGATTTATAGCCATTGCTATAAATCTCGCCACATTGCCAGACCATCCGCTTTCAGGCAAGAGTGTGACATTACAGAAGCAGTGTATTGAAGTAAAAGGATTTGTGGGTAAAAATCTTGCTCATGGATCTGCCATGATCATTCAAACTACTGAACATATCTAGGTAATTCCTTTAACCATTTGTGTGTCTATGTGTAAGAGAGAGACATATAATGGAGTTCCATATCATGAAGCGGGTGATGGAACCATTTCTGGTTCTAAATAGAACAATTTCTTCTAAGAGTGTAGGTGGCATAAAACGCTATATTCGGGTAATTCTAAAAGCATTATTTATGTTCGCAAGAAAAGCCCAGAAGACAGGTTATCTGAGTTGGGATGTTTTTACAGCACTAAGTGTTTGTCTGACTTCGAGCATTTACAAGCTTCAGTAGTGCTAAAGATATCAGGGACTGAGCCAAATCTCCTCCATTACACCGATTGGGCCATTTGAGTAGGCATACTAATGTGTAAATTGCGTGTGTATTTTCGACACAGTGAGTGAAATATTAATCCACCAATCCATCACCAGTCACTTTTTATAATATGAAATGTGCTATCTATAAAGCGTACCTCTCAGGCTGTGATTACAGTAAGTGAATTTTATCATTTTATCTCTCACTCTTTCCCAGCTTACACGTTTTGGGCAAATGGTGGCAGTGACTCACCTGTGACTCTGACATCACATACAGGAAGTGCTGATCAGCAGAAAAGGCCATGTCTCTCAGGATCGGCCCATTAGTCGACCACCTGGATGGTTTCGTACTGCAAAGCACCATAGGAAGGACCCATCTACCCGAATCTGAAAGGAGAATGAAGACACTGTGTTACTTCGAACCATTCATACTTTAGTAACGTGAAAGAGACAAAGGCTGTGTCCAAAATCACACCAATACCCCTTAAATACAGCACTATTTGAGGGAACAGTTATTTGTAGTGGGGTCCGAAAACCAAAGTGGACGTTATCAAGTGCATTCATTAAATCCCACAATGCAACGCAATAACTCACTATACAACCGGTGTACGCTCAACTATACCCATAATGCACTGTGAGTCAGTTATGTCAGCTGAGTCAGTTTAATGTGACTACAGCATAATGTCATACAGGTTAATTTACTTTCTAATTGATTATTAAATAGTTTCAAGTTTGTATTTATTTATATAGCACATTTAAAGGTGCACTCCACCGGGTTTTTTTTTCATATTGAACTATGTTATTCCCTTAACTAAGACGAGTTGATACATACCTCTGTCGTCTCAGTGTGCGCACTCAAGCGCTCGAGACACTTTGATAGCACTTAACTAGCCCAGTTCATTCAATATGGGCCAAGCAGAGAAGCGACCAAACACCTCCACATTTTCCCTATTTAAATACAGTTACACGAGTAATGTAATGCTCCAATCACTTGCTGGTGGTATTCCTCCATACAATACGTTATCCATTTTACACGCTTAGAAAAGTGGCAACGTCTTATTTTGTGTCACCGTCCTAGATCGAGTTACACTGCTTGAGTAACTGTATTTAAATAGGGAAAACGTTAAGGTGTCTGGTCGCTTTCTCTGCTTGGCCCATATTGAATGAACTGGGCTAGTTAAGTGCTATCAAAGTGTCTGACGCAGACACTGAGACGACAGAGGTATGTAACAACTCGTCTTAGTTAAGGGAATAACAGAGTTTAATATGAAAAAAATGGTGGAGTATCCCGCAAACAGGGCTGAGCAAAATGCTTAACAATAGACAAGATAAATAGCAAGAATAAAACCAAACATTGATGACATAACATGACATGACAATGAATTAAAACCTAAAAAAAAAAGGGTTTTAAAGGGATACTCCACTTTTTTTTTTTTTTGAAATAGGCTCACATTTTACAACTCCCTCAGAGAGTTGTAAAATATATTTAGAAGAATATCAGTAACCAGACAGTTTGGTAAAAGGTAAAATGGTAAAACTCAACTGTTTAACTCTGGGGGAGTGGTAAAATCGAGCCTATTTCCAAAAAAAAAGTGGAGTATCCCTTTAAGACAGGATTTAAAGTTTAATTACAACACAGTCTCATGGAAATGACACATCTATACCACGAATGTCATTTCTCATGGCATTTATCCGCCAAAAATGTGTTTGTTTGTATATGCTACGCACTAAAAAACCCTGGGGTAGGTTTAGCGGGGAGGGGGGTGGCGAGTTTGTGCGTATTACACGCCAAAAGAGAAAACGCTGTACCATATACACGCACAAATTGTTTTTGCCGTATAAATGGCACGAGAAATGACATTCGTGCTATAAATACAAACTTTCATGAGATCGGGCTCTTTAATTAACGATTATACATGCTAGTTTCCATGACAGAGTTGGAGGTGCCAGTTTGCTAAGTTTCAAATGATCATTTAACAGCAAGCATAATCTATTTAAAAGAGGCAGGCCTTCCGGCACACTCACTCACTCTGTCTGAATTCACTCATTTTCATTTAATCTTTCAAGTGGACTATATTAATGAAGTAATGTAAGGGATGGTGAATAAGGTTGTAGGGGGTGATTTTGAACACAACCAGAGTAAAGCAGAGGGGAAGGGAAAAGAGTTGTTAAGTTGTTAGACATCTGTAGGCGATGTTACGTGCCATAAATTGCAGGTTCAGCAGAGAGCTGTAACATTCTCACACAGTTGGACTGCAGTGATGGAGGTCTCATGACTATATCTGAACATCTGTTGTTGCTGATGCAAAAGTGCACAATCACACTCTGTTCTAGTCTGAATATAACCCTAGCCTCCCCTCCAGACTACATCTTCCAACCAAACACACTCACTAAAGGGCCCTGTGAGAACTTAAGTCTTTATGCATGCCATTAAAAATTACAATCCACCTGATAACCCATTATGAAAGAATGAATGGGCTATTTCCCTTCCCCTTTTGACACTAAACAGTTTAGGAGGTATCATGTCTATTCCTATCTGAATAAACCTCTTTATCTCTCCGTTTATGGCCTAGACTCCCATCAGACCGCAAGTCCTGTCAACCCAAGATCATCTTACCACAAGAGACGTCTGAAATAATTTTGTGGCACCACTTCAAAAAGTCCCTTTCTGAGTCTCTGTGAAGTTTAAGTGTTCCCTTTGGCTTTGCATTTACTTTCTCTGGGGCGTCTTGTACTGTACGCTGAGGTCACACACAAAAAGGAAAAAAGCGCTAGAACAATAGAAGAGAACAGAAGGGAAAGGGGCGGAAGAAAGCAAAAGCCCTTCACACGAGCCAAAGTCTTATTCAGCAAGAAGGTTATCTAATCTCTCCAATCGAGGGCTGGTTAATTTGGCAGGGATTGGGTTTAGAGCCAGGAAGGGCTGCAGTGTTTGGGATGGCATCGTGTGGACAGTGGAAGAATGAGCTGCGGGAGGGCTTGTGAAGCCCCGGTCGGAGCCCGAGAGAGAAACATGGAGTGGTCCGACAGATCACTGGAGGGATGGCCATTATCACTACCGTAGATAAACAAATTAGCCCAAGGGGATGACGATTGACCATGTCTGTTAGCGTTAGCACGGAGGAATAATAAGAGTATCTGATAACAGACACAAAAAAAGCAAAAAGAAGTAGCTAAATCAACATGCGAATCAGAAAACACACAAGACAACAGAGCGGACTATTAGAGGACCTCAAGCAGCAGTTCATTAGTCCTAAAGTGCACCAGTGTTTATTAATGTATAAGCAATATTTTTTTTATGATTATAAACTGCTGAATTCCTAAGCCTTGAACAAAACAATATCATTTCTCCCTTTCATTTCAATTTCAATAAAGTGGATTATATTCCTTAAATCCTGATTGGATTACACCGCTAATCTGTGTATCACACAATCATTTAGATTTAATTCCAGTTCAAAGCCATGGCTCTGACACCATTTGTACCGTTGTTGTTATCTCACTGTCAATTTCACACTTTCTGTGTGTTTGTATTAAAAAAATAAAAATACTTCTACAACTTAAACTTCTACAATGCATTACCATTACAATTTGTTGCAGATTGTCTCAAAGTAGAAGAATTAATTTTGGAGTAGAAGTAAGCCTGGACATTTCTGCTCCATACACACTGAACCACTGTCGCAAAACATCCCCCTAGTGGCCATGGACTGTAACGATAGTGGCCAGTCATGTGAGAGAGTATGTGGGGTTAAAACTCACACAAGAACATTGATGGTTAACAGCTATTTTTCCAGAATTTACATCAAGGTCACTCGATTATGCATGATAAAAGTGTTTTAGTATTATAGTTTTTTCTTTTTTTATTCAGTATATGAATGAAAAAGGATGATGGAGTTAATAATACAGTATTGTTCATTTGTACCGCTTAATACATATTTGGAGGTTAAAGTATCACACTGTCATAGGGCAGTGTAGTAGAGAATGGCAGGCTGACTCTAGTTGAGTCGGCCAAGCAGAACAGCAAACAGAAGGAGAGGTAGTATGAAGGAAGACATACAAGCCACAGGAGTTCTGCAGCTTCATAATGTGGGCAGGACTCTATACAGCATCCATGGAAACAGGCAATTTCCTCTGGTTCAAAACAACTTCATCTTAAGCCCTGGTATCAGGCCAGTGATATGACTGGAGGGTCAGAGACTGATGGTGTAGTAGACTTTATTATCATAAAACGGTGGGATGAATTCACTAAAACAGTTGAAGACTATTATGTGTGGTATCCCAAAACTGCATCTTATTCACTGAAGAGCCTCCTTTTTTACCCTCCAGCAATAGCATAAAATGTTGAATGTACAGAACTTTATCACTTTTCCACTCAGAATATTTACCAAACAGTTTTGTCTGTCATTATATGTGAAACATTTTCCTTGTAATCTTTTTGTCAATTTTTTTTTAATCCTTTTAGGTTAGCTTCAGAGCTTTTAATGCAATTTTTTATCTGGATTCATGTTTTTATTTTTTTACCTTGTTTGATTCATTATAGTATTATAACAATATTAAATAATGAAATATATATATATATATATATATATATATATATATATATATATATATATATATATATATATATATATATATATATATATATATATATAAAATAATTATATATAATTAATAATAATTAAATAATATATATCAATTATATGTATTTACTTATATATATATATATATATATATATATATATATATATACACACACACTTTATTTATTTTATTTATATTATATATATATATATATATATATATATATATATTATTTATTTATATATATATTTAAATAAATAAAGTAAATAAATAAATAAAGTAAATAAATAAATAAAGTAAATAAATAAATAAAGTAAATATATATATATATATATATATATATATATATATATATATATATATATATATATATATATATATATATATATATGCATACAGTCACCATCATAAACATATATAGTTATATAGTATGTACACATAAACGCAATTTATATATAACTGCCTGCCTACAAAAATTCAGGAGCATTTATCTGATTCGAATGGAAATATTTTCCATTGTACATTTCAATGCAAAGCACAAACACATCATGCAATCCCCAGCTCAATCGAGCTCCTTATCACTCGGCACTCCTGTGCTATTCGACTAGTGATCGCTGCCCTTTTCAGACTTCGACGATCTGTCGTTCTCCATCTAGCATTTGCTATAGACTTCAGAAAAATTTGCATAAGTACGTAAGCACCCATCTCAGGAGAACGCTTTACTTTTGCACCAGCAGGCACAAGGCAGCCCCTGCAAAACCTTGCTGTTAACTAAAGCATTTTGGAGAGGCAAAAAGCGATAGAACTGCTTACAAACCCGAGGAAACAAATCTAAG
>JAQIUQ010005624.1:5000-67734 GCA_030378365.1 Hybognathus amarus | reverse complement strand
AAGTCACAATTGCTAGATATAAACCCACAATTACTGAATAAAAAGTCAGAGATTGCTAGATATAAACTCGGCAATTCTGTGAGAAAAAAGTCACTATTGCTAGATATTAAACCCACAATTCTGAGAAAAAAAGAGACAATTTGCGAAAAAGTGACAATTGCTAGATATAATCTCCACAAATTCTGAGAAAAAAAAAGTGCACAATTGCTAGATATAAACCCACAATTCTAGAAAAAAAGTGACAATTGCTAGATATAAACCCACAATTCTGAGAAAAAAAGTCACAATTGCTAGATATAAACCCACAATTCTGAGAAAAAAGTCACAATTGCTAGATATAAACCCACAATTCTGAGAAAAAAGTGACAATTGCTAGATATAAACCCACAATTCTGAGAAAAAAAGTGACAATTGCTAGATATAAACCCACAATTCTGAGAAAAAAAGTGACAATTGCTAGATATAAACTCACAATTCTGAGAAAAAAAGTCACAATTGCTAGATATAAACTCACAATTCTGAGAAAAAAAAGTGACAATTGCTAGATATAAACCCACAATTCTGAGAAAAAAGTCACAATTGCTAGATATAAACCCACAATTCTGAGAAAAGTGACTTGCTAATATAAACCACAATTCTGAGAAAAAGTGACAATTGCTAGATATAAACCCACAATTCTGAGAAAAAAAGTGACAATTGCTAGATATAAACCCACAATTCTGAGAAAAAAAGTGACAATTGCTAGATATAAACCCACAATTCTGAGAAAAAAAGTGACAATTGCTAGATATAAACCCACAATTCTGAGAAAAAAGTGACAATTGCTAGATATAAACCCACAATTCTGAGAAAAAAAGTGACAATTGCTAGATATAAACCCACAATTCTGAGAAAAAAGTGACAATTGCTAGATATAAACCCACAATTCTGAGAAAAAAAGTGACAATTGCTAGATATAAACCCACAATTCTGAGAAAAAAAGTGACAATTGCTAGATATAAACTCACAATTCTGAGAAAAAAGTGACAATTGCTAGATATAAACTCACAATTCTGAGAAAAAAAGTGACAATTGCTAGATATAAACTCACAATTCTGAGAAAAAAAGTGACAATTGCTAGATATAAACCCACAATTCTGAGAAAAAAAGTGACAATTGCTAGATATAAACTCACAATTCTGAGAAAAAAAGTGACAATTGCTAGATATAAACCCACAATTCTGAGAAAAAAGTGACAATTGCTAGATATAAACTCACAATTCTGAGAAAAAAGTGACAATTGCTAGATATAAACTCACAATTCTGAGAAAAAAAGTGACAATTGCTAGATATAAACTCACAATTCTGAGAAAAAAAGTGACAATTGCTAGATATAAACTCACAATTCTGAGAAAAAAAGTGACAATTGCTAGATATAAACCCACAATTCTGAGAAAAAAAGTGACAATTGCTAGATATAAACTCACAATTCTGAGAAAAAAGTGACAATTGCTAGATATAAACTCACAATTCTGAGAAAAAAAGTGACAATTGCTAGATATAAACCCACAATTCTGAGAAAAAAGTGACAATTGCTAGATATAAACCCACAATTCTGAGAAAAAAGTCACAATTGCTAGATATAAACCCACAATTCTGAGAAAAAAGTGACAATTGCTAGATATAAACCCACAATTCTGAGAAAAAAGTGACAATTGCTAGATATAAACTCACAATTCTGAGAAAAAAGTGACAATTGCTAGATATAAACCCACAATTCTGAGAAAAAAAGTGACAATTGCTAGATATAAACTCACAATTCTGAGAAAAAAGTGACAATTGCTAGATATAAACCCACAATTCTGAGAAAAAAAGTGACAATTGCTAGATATAAACCCACAATTCTGAGAAAAAAGTGACAATTGCTAGATATAAACTCACAATTCTGAGAAAAAAAGTGACAATTGCTAGATATAAACCCACAATTCTGAGAAAAAAAGTCACAATTGCTAGATATAAACCCACAATTCTGAGAAAAAAAGTCACAATTGCTAGATATAAACTCACAATTCTGAGAAAAAAAGTCACAATTGCTAGATATAAACTCGACAATTCTGAGAAAAAAAAGTCACAATTGCTAGATATAAACCCACAATTCTGAGAAAAAAAGTCACAATTGCTAGATATAAACCCACAATTCTGAGAAAAAAGTGCACAATTGCTAGATATAAACCCACAATTTTAGAAAAAAGTGAGAATTGCTAAGATATAAACTCACAATTCTGAATAAAAAAGTCACAATTGCTAGATATAAACCCACAATTCTGAGAAAAAAGTGACAATTGCTAGATATAAACCTCACAATTCTAGAAAAAAGTAACAATTGCTAGATATAAACCCACAATTCTGAGATAAAAAGTCACAATTGCTAGATATAAACCCACAATTCTGAGAAAAAAAGTGACAATTGCTAGTGTAAACCCACAATTCTGAGAAAAAAAGTCACAATTGTAGATCTAAACCCACAATTCTGAGGAAAAAAGTCACAATTGCTAGATATAAACTCACAATTCTGAGAGAAAAAAGTGACAATTGCTAGATATAAACCCACAATTCTGAGAAAAAAAGTGACAATTGCTAGATATAAACCCACAATTCTGAGAAAGAAATGACAATTGCTAAATATAAACTCACAATTCTGAGAAAAAAGTCACAATTGCTAGATATAAACCCACAATTCTGAGAAAAAAAGTGACAATTGCTAGATATAAACCCACAATTCTCAGAAAAAAGTCACAATTGCTAGATATAAACCCACAATTCTGAGAAAAAGTCACAATTGCTAGATATAAACTCACAATTCTGAAAAAAAGTCACAATCCCTAGATATAAACCCACAATTCTGAGAAAAAAAGTCACAATTGCTAAGATATAAACCCACAATTCTGAGAAAAAAGTCACAATTGCTAGATATAAACCCACAATTCTGAGAGAAAAAGTGACAATTGCTAGATATAAACCCACAATTCTGAGAAAAAAGTCACAATTGCTAGATATAAACTCACAATTCTGAGAAAAAAGTGACAATTGCTAGATATAAACTCACAATTCTGAGAAAAAAAGTCACAATTGCTAGATATAAACTCACAATTCTGAGAAAAAAAGTCACAATTGCTAGATATAAACCCACAATTCTGAGAAAAAAGTCACAATTGCTAGATATAAACTCACAATTCTGAGAAAAAAGTGACAATTGCTAGATATAAACTCACAATTCTGAGAAAAAAGTCACAATTGCTAGATATAAACCCACAATTCTGAGAAAAAAAGTCACAATTGCTAGATATAAACTCACAATTCTGAGAAAAAAGTGACAATTGCTAGATATAAACCCACAATTCTGAGAAAAAAAGTCACAATTGCTAGATATAAACCCACAATTCTGAGAAAAAAGTGACAATTGCTAGATATAAACTCACAATTCTGAGAAAAAAGTGACAATTGCTAGATATAAACTCACAATTCTGAGAAAAAAGTGACAATTGCTAGATATAAACCCACAATTCTGAGAAAAAAGTCACAATTGCTAGATATAAACTCACAATTCTGAGAAAAAAGTCACAATTGCTAGATATAAACTCACAATTCTGAGAAAAAAAGTCACAATTGCTAGATATAAACTCACAATTCTGAGAAAAAAAGTCACAATTGCTAGATATAAACTCACAATTCTGAGAAAAAAAGTGACAATTGCTAGATATAAACTCACAATTCTGAGAAAAAAAGTCACAATTGCTAGATATAAACCCACAATTCTGAGAAAAAAGTCACAATTGCTAGATATAAACCCACAATTCTGAGAAAAAAGTCACAATTGCTAGATATAAACTCACAATTCTGAGAAAAAAAGTCACAATTGCTAGATATAAACTCACAATTCTGAGAAAAAAAGTCACAATTGCTAGATATAAACTCACAATTCTGAGAAAAAAAGTCACAATTGCTAGATATAAACCCACAATTCTGAGAAAAAGTCACAATTGCTAGATATAAACTCACAATTCTGAGAAAAAAAGTCACAATTGCTAGATATAAACTCACAATTCTGAGAAAAAGCTCACAATTGCTAGATATAAACTCACAATTCTGAGAAAAAAAAGTCACAATTGCTAGATATAAACTCACAAATTCTGAGAAAAAAAGTCACAATTGCTAGATATAAACTCACAATTCCTGAGAAAAAAAGTGACAATTGCTGAGATATAAACCCACAATTCTGAGAAAAAAGTCACAATTGCTAGATATAAACCCACAATTCTGAGAAAAAAAGTCACAATTGCTAGATATAAACCCACAATTCTGAGAAAAAAGTGACAATTGCTAGATATAAACCCACAATTCTGAGAAAAAAAGTCACAATTGCTAGATATAAACTCACAATTCTGAGAAAAAAGTGACAATTGCTAGATATAAACTCACAATTCTGAAGAAAAAAAAGTCACAATTGCTAGATATAAACCCACAATTCTGAGAAAAAAGTCACAATTGCTGAGATATAAACTCACAATTCTGAGAAAAAAAAGTGACAATTGCTAGATATAAACTCACAATTCCTGAGAAAAAAGTGACAATTGCTAGATATAAACCCACAATTCTGAGAAAAAGTCGACAATTTGCTAAGATATAAACTCACAATTCTGAGAAAAAAAGTCACAATTGCTCAGTATATAAACTCACAATTCTGAGAAAAAAAGTCACAATTGCTAGCTATAAACTCACAATTCCTAAGAAAAAGTCACAATTGCTACAGATAAACCCACAATTCCTGAGAAAAAAAAGTGACAATTGCTAGATATAAACCCACAATTCTGAGAAAAAACTTCACAATCGCTAGATATAAGCTCACAATTCTGAGAAAAAAGTCACAATTTGCTAGATATGAACCCTACAAATCTGAGAAAAAAAGTGACAATTGCTAGACATAAACCCACAATTCTGAGAAAAAAAGCTCACAATTGCTAGATATAAGCTCACAATTCTGAGAAAAAGTCACAATTGCTATAGATAAACTACAATTCTGAAAAGTCACGATTGCTAGATATAAACTCACAATTCTGAGAAAAAATACAATCGCTAAATATAAACTCACAATTCTGAGAAAAAAAGTCACAATCGCTAGCTATAAACCTACAATTCCTGAGAAAAAAGTCACAATTGCTGAGATATAAACCCACAATTCTCGAGAAAAAAAAGTCACAATTGCTAGATATAAACTCACAATTCTGAGAAAAAAAGTCACAATTGCTAGATATTAACTCACAATTCTGAAGAAAAAAAGTGACAATTGCTAACAGATATAAACCTACAATTCTGAGAAAAAGTCACAATTGCTAGATATAAACTCACAATTCTGAGAAAGCACAATCGCTAGATATAAACCCAATTCCTAAGAAAAAAGTGAAACGCTAGTATAAACCCACAATTCTGAGAAAAAAAGTCACAATTGCTGACAGCATAAACTCACAATTCTGAGAAAAAAGTGACAATTGCTACAGATATAACTCACACATTCTGATAAAAAAGTCAGATTGCTAGCTATAAACCCACAATTCTGAGAAAAAAGTTACAATTGCTAGATATAAACTCACAATTCTGAGGAAAAAGTCACAATTGCTAGATAAACTCAAAATTCGAATAAAAGTCACAATTGCTAGATATAAACTCAAATCGTAGAAACCCAATTGCTAGATATAAACTCACAATGTGAGAAAAGTCACAATTGCTAGATATAAACCCACAATTCTGAGAAAAAGTCACGATCGCTACGCTAGAAACCCACATAGACTGAGAAAAAAAGTCACAATTGCTAGATATAACCCACAATTGAGAAAAAGAACTACAATCTGCGTACGAATATTAAATGCCACAATTCCGAGAAAAAAGTCACAATTGCTAGATATAAAACTCACAATTCTGAGAGAAAAAGTCACAATTGCCAGATATAAACTAGACAATTGATGAAAAAAAGTCATAATTGCTCAGATATAAACCCACAATTCCTAGAAAAAAAGTCACAATTGCTAAACTATAAACCAAACTAACAATTGCTAGAAGAAACGTCACAATTTGCTGACAGATATAACCCACAATCTGAGAAGTCAATTGCTAGTATAAACCCACTCTGAGAAAAAAGTCGACAATTGCTAGATATAAACTCACAATCTGAGAAAAAAGTCAGAATTGCTAGATATAAACTCACAATTCTGAGAAAAAGTGACAATTGCTAGATATAAACTCACAATTCTGAGAAAAAAGTCACAATTGCTAGATATAAACTCACATATTCTGAGAAAAAAAGTCACAATTGCTAGATATAAACCCACAATTCTGAGAAAAAAGCTCACAATTGCTAGCTATAAACCCACAATTCCTGAGACAAAAAAGACACAATTGCTAGATATAAACCCACAATTCTGAGAGAAAAAGTCACAATTGCTAAATATAAACCCACATATTCTGAGAAAAAAGTGACAATTGCTACATATAAACCCACAATTCTGAGAAAAAAAAGTCACAATTGCTAGATATAAACTCACAATTCTGAGAAATCAATGATAAACAGATCAAATTGCTAGATATAAACTCACAATTCTGAGAAAAAAGTCACAATTGCTAGATATAAACTCACAATTCTCGAGAAAAAAAGTGACAATTGCTGAATATATAAACCTACAATTCTGAGAAAAAAAGTCACAATTGCTAGATATAAACTCACAATTCTGAGAAAAAAGTCACAATTGCTAACATATAAACCCACAATTCTGAGAAAAAAAGTCACAATTGCTAGATATAAACTCACAATTCTGAGAAAAAAGTCACAATTGCTAGATATAAACCCACAATTCTGAGAAAAAAGTCACAATTGCTAGATATAAACTCACAATTCTGAGAAAAAAGTCACAATTGCTAGATATAAACCCACAATTCTGAGAAAAAAGTGACAATTGCTAGATATAAACTCACAATTCGAGAAAAAAGTCACAATTGCTAGATATAAACTCACAATTCTGAGAAAAAAAGTCACAATTGCTAGATATAAACTCACAATTCTGAGAAAAAAGTCACAATTGCTAGATATAAACCCACAATTCTGAGAAAAAAAGTCACAATTGCTAGATATAAACTCACAATTCTGAGAAAAAAGTCACAATTGCTAGATATAAACCCACAATTCTGAGAAAAAAAGTGACAATTGCTAGATATAAACCCACAATTCTGAGAAAAAAAGTCACAATTGCTAGATATAAACCCACAATTCTGAGAAAAAAGTGACAATTGCTAGATATAAACCCACAATTCTGAGAAAAAAGTCACAATTGCTAGATATAAACCCACAATTCTGAGAAAAAAAGTCACAATTGCTAGATATAAACCCACAATTCTGAGAAAAAAAGTCACAATTGCTAGATATAAACTCACAATTCTGAGAAAAAAAGTCACAATTGCTAGATATAAACCCACAATTCTGAGAAAAAAAGTCACAATTGCTAGATATAAACTCACAATTCTGAGAAAAAAAGTCACAATTGCTAGATATAAACCCACAATTCTGAGAAAAAAGTGCACAATTGCTAGATATAAACCCACAATTCTGAGAAAAAAAGTCACAATTGCTAGATATAAACCCACAATTCTGAGAAAAAAGTGACAATTGCTAAAATAAACCCACAATTCTAGAAAAAAAGTCACAATTGCTAGATATAAACCCACAATTCTGAGAAAAAAAGTGACAATTGCTAGATATAAACTCCACAATTCTGAGAAAAAAAAGTCACAATTGCTAGATATAAACTCACAATTCTGAGAAAAAGTCACAATTGCTAAATATAAACCCACAATTCTGAGAAAAAAGTCACAATTGCTAGATATAAACCCACAATTCTGAGAAAATACTGAGTAAAAAAAAGTCACAATTGCTAAATATAAACCCACAATTCTGAGAAAAAAAGTCACAATTGCTAGATATAAACCCACAATTCTGAGAAAAAAGTGACAATTGCTAGATATAAACTCACAATTCTGAGAAAAAAGTCACAATTGCTAGATATAAACTCACAATTCTAGAGAAAAGTCACAATTGCTAGATATAAACTCACAATTCTGAGAAAAAAGTCACAATTGCTAAGATATAAACTCACAATTCTGAGAAAAAAAGTCACAATTGCTAGATATAAACTCACAATTCTGAGAAAAAAAGTCACAATTGCTAAGATATATAACTCACAATTCTGAGATAAAAAGTCACAATTGCTAGATATAAACTCACAATTCTGAGAAAAAAGTCACAATTGCTAGATATAAACTCACAATTCTGAGAAAAAAAGTCACAATTGCTACAGATATAAACCCACAATTCTGAGAAAAAAAAGTCACAATTGCTAGATATAAACTCACAATTCTGAGAAAAAAGTCACAATTGCTAGATATAAACTCACAATTCTGAGAAAAAAGTCACAATTGCTAGATATAAACTCACACAATTCTGAGAAAAAAGTGACAATTGCTAGATATAAACCCACAATTTGAGAAAAATCCAATGCATATAAACTCAACAATTCTGAGAAAAAAAGTCACAATTGCTAGATATAAACCCACAATTCTGAGAAAAAAGTCACAATTGCTAGATATAAACTCACAATTCTGAATAAAAAAGTCACAATTGCTAGATATAAACTCACAATTCTGAGAAAAAAGTCACAATTGCTAGATATAAACCCACAATTCTGAGAAAAAAAGTCACAATTGCTAGATATAAACTCACAATTCTGAGAAAAAAAGTCACAATTGCTAAATATAAACCCACAATTCTGAGAAAAAAGTCACAATTGCTAGATATAAACCCACAATTCTGAGAAAAAGTCAAATTGCTAGATATAAACCACAATTCTGAAAAAAAGTCACAATTGCTAGATATAAACTCACAATTCTGAGAAAAAGTCACAATTGCTAGATATAAACCCACAATTCTGAGAAAAAAAGTGACAATTGCTAGATATAAACTCACAATTCTGAGAAAAAAGTCACAATTGCTAGATATAAACTCACAATTCTGAGAAAAAAGTCACAATTGCTAGATATAAACCCACAATTCTGAGAAAAAAAGTCACAATTGCTAGATATAAACCCACAATTCTGAGAAAAAAAAGTCACAATTGCTAGATATAAACCCACAATTCTGAGAAAAAAGTCACAATTGCTAGATATAAACTCACAATTCTGAGAAAAAAGTCACAATTGCTAGATATAAACCCACAATTCTGAGAAAAAAGTCACAATTGCTAGATATAAACTCACAATTCTAAGAAAAAAAAGTCACAATTGCTAGATATAAACTCACAATTCTGAGAAAAAGTCACAATTGCTAGATATAGAACTCACAATTCTGAGAAAAAAAGTCACAATTGCTAGACTATAGACCCACAATTCTGAGAGAAAAAAAGTCACAATTGCAGTAGCTATATAAACCCACAATTCTGAGAAAAAAGTCACAATTGCTAGATATAAACCCACAATTCTGAGAAAAAAGTCAGAATTGCTAAGATATAAACTCACAATTCTGAGAAAAAAAGTCACAATTGCTAGATATAAACCCACAATTCTGAGAAAAAAAAGTCACAATTGCTAGATATAAACTCACAATTCTGAGAAAAAAGTCACAATTGCTAGATATAAACCCACAATTCTGAGAAAAAAAGTCACAATTGCTAGATATAAACTCACAATTCTGAGAAAAAAGTCACAATTGCTAGAATATAAACTCACAATTCTGAGAAAAAAGTCACAATTGCTAGATATAAACCCACAATTCTGAGAAAAAAGTCACAATTGCTAGATATAAACCCACAATTCTGAGAAAAAAAAGTCACAATTGCTAGATATAAACTCACAATTCTGAGAAAAAAGTCACAATTGCTAGATATAAACTCACAATTCTGAGAAAAAGTCACAATTGCTAATATAAACCCACAATTCTAGAAAAAAAGTCACAATTGCTAGATATAAACCCACAATTCTAGAGAAAAAAGTCACAATTGCTAGATATAAACTCACAATTCTGAGAAAAAAGTCACAATTGCTAGATATAAACCCACAATTCTGAGAAAAAAAGTCACAATTGCTAGATATAAACTCACAATTCTGAGAAAAAGTCACAATTGCTAGATATAAACCCACAATTCTGAGAAAAAAAGTCACAATTGCTAGATATAAACCTACAATTCTGAAAAAAAAAGTCAAATTGCTAGATATAAACCACAATTTAGAAAAAAGTCACAATTGCTAGATATAAACTCACAATTCTGAGAAAAAAAGTCACAATTGCTAGATATAAACTCACAATTCTGAGAAAAAAGTCACAATTGCTAGATATAAACTCACAATTTGAGAAAAAAGTGACAATTGCTAGATATGAATCCACAATTTGAGTAAAAGTCACAATTGCTAAATATAAACTCACAATTCTGAGAAAAAAGTCACAATTGCTAGATATAAACTCACAATTCTAGAGAAAAAAGTGACAATTGCTAGATATTAACTCACAATTCTAAGAAAAAGTGACAATTGCTAGAATATAAATTCAGAATTCAGAAAAAAGTCACAATTGCTAGATATAAACCCACAATTCTGAGAAAAAAGTCACAATTGCTAGATATAAACTCACAATTCTGAGAAAAAAAGTCACAATTGCTAGATATAAACCCACAATTCTGAGAAAAAAGTCACAATTGCTAGATATAAACTCACAATTCTGAGAAAAAAGTCACAATTGCTAGATATAAACTCACAATTCTGAGAAAAAAAGTCACAATTGCTAGATATAAACCCACAATTCTGAGAAAAAAGTGACAATTGCTAGATATAAACCCACAATTCTGAGAAAAAAAGTCACAATTGCTAGATATAAACCCACAATTCTGAGAAAAAAGTCACAATTGCTAGATATAAACTCACAATTCTGAGAAAAAAGTCACAATTGCTAGATATAAACTCACAATTCTGAGAAAAAAGTCACAATTGCTAGCATATAAACTCACAATTCTGAGAAAAAAAGTCACAATTGCTAGATATAAACTCACAATTCTGAGAAAAAAAGTCACAATTGCTAGATATAAACTCACAATTCTGAGAAAAAAGTGACAATTGCTAGATATAAACTCACAATTCTGAGAAAAAAGTCACAATTGCTAGATATAAACCCACAATTCTGAGAAAAAAAGTCACAATTGCTAGATATAAACTCACAATTCTGAGAAAAAAGTCACAATTGCTAGATATAAACCCACAATTCTGAGAAAAAAAGTCACAATTGCTAGATATAAACTCACAATTCTGAGAAAAAAGTCACAATTGCTAGATATAAACCCACAATTCTGAGAAAAAAAGTCACAATTGCTAGATATAAACTCACAATTCTGAGAAAAAAGTCACAATTGCTAGATATAAACTCACAATTCTGAGAAAAAAAGTCACAATTGCTAGATATAAACTCACAATTCTGAGAAAAAAAGTCACAATTGCTAGATATAAACCCACAATTCTGAGAAAAAAAGTCACAATTGCTAGATATAAACTCACAATTCTGAGAAAAAAAGTCACAATTGCTAGATATAAACCCACAATTCTGAGAAAAAAAGTCACAATTGCTAGATATAAACTCACAATTCTGAGAAAAAAAGTCACAATTGCTAGATATAAACCCACAATTCTGAGAAAAAAGTCACAATTGCTAGATATAAACTCACAATTCTGAGAAAAAAGTCACAATTGCTAGATATAAACTCACAATTCTGAGAAAAAAAGTGACAATTGCTAGATATAAACCCACAATTCTGAGAAAAAAAGTCACAATTGCTAGATATAAACCCACAATTCTGAGAAAAAAAGTCACAATTGCTAGATATAAACTCACAATTCTGAGAAAAAAGTCACAATTGCTAGATATAAACCCACAATTCTGAGAAAAAAAGTGACAATTGCTAGATATAAACTCACAATTCTGAGAAAAAAGTCACAATTGCTAGTATATAAACTAACAATTCTGAGAAAAAAGTCATATTACTAGATATAAACCCACAAATTATGAGAAAAAAGTCACAATTGCTATATATAATCTCAGAATTCTGAGTTTATATCTAGCAATTGTGACTTTTTTTTCTCAGAATTGTGGGTTTATATCTAGCAATTGTGACTTTTTTCTCAGAATTGTGAGTTTATATCTAGCAATTGTGACTTTTTTTCTCAGAATTGTGAGTTTATATCTAGCAATTGTGACTTTTTTTCTCAGAATTGTGAGTTTATATCTAGCAATTGTCACTTTTTTCTCAGAATTGTGAGTTTATATCGTAGCAATTGTGACTTTTTTCTCAGAATTGTGGGTTTATATCTAGCAATTGTGACTTTTTTCTCAGAATTGTGAGTTTATATCTAGCAATTGTGACTTTTTTTCTCAGAATTGTGGGTTTATATCTAGCAATTGTGACTTTTTTCTCAGAATTGTGAGTTTATATCTAGCAATTGTGACTTTTTTTCTCAGAATTGTGGGTTTATATCTAGCAATTGTGACTTTTTTTCTCAGAATTGTGGGTTTATATCTAGCAATTGTGACTTTTTTCTCAGAATTGTGAGTTTATATCTAGCAATTGTGACTTTTTTTCTCAGAATTGTGGGTTTATATCTAGCAATTGTGACTTTTTTTCTCAGAATTGTGGGTTTATATCTAGCAATTGTCACTTTTTTCTCAGAATTGTGGGTTTATATCTAGCAATTGTGACTTTTTTCTCAGAATTGTGGGTTTATATCTAGCAATTGTGACTTTTTTCTCAGAATTGTGGGTTTATATCTAGCAATTGTGACTTTTTTCTCAGAATTGTGGGTTTATATCTAGCAATTGTGACTTTTTTTCTCAGAATTGTGAGTTTATATCTAGCAATTGTCACTTTTTTCTCAGAATTGTGGGTTTATATCTAGCAATTGTGACTTTTTTCTCAGAATTGTGAGTTTATATCTAGCAATTGTCACTTTTTTTTCTCAGAATTGTGAGTTTATATCTAGCAATTGTGACTTTTTTCTCAGAATTGTGGGTTTATATCTAGCAATTGTGACTTTTTTCTCAGAATTGTGGGTTTATATCTAGCAATTGTGACTTTTTTTCTCAGAATTGTGAGTTTATATCTAGCAATTGTGACTTTTTTCTCAGAATTGTGGGTTTATATCTAGCAATTGTCACTTTTTTCTCGAGAATTGTGAGTTTATATCTAGCAATTGTGACTTTTTTCTCAGAATTGTGGGTTTATATCTAGCAATTGTCACTTTTTTCTCAGAATTGTGAGTTTATATCTAGCAATTGTGACTTTTTTCTCAGAATTGTGAGTTTATATGCTAGCAATTGTCACTTTTTTTCTCAGAATTGTGGGTTTATATCTAGCAATTGTCACTTTTTTCTCAGAATTGTGGGTTTATATCTAGCAATTGTGACTTTTTTCTCAGAATTATGGGTTTATATCTAGCAATTGTCACTTTTTTCTCAGAATTGTGAGTTTATTCTAGAATTGTGACTTTTTTCTCAGATTGTGGTTATATCTAGCAATTGTCACTTTTTTCTCGGAATTATCGGGTTTATATGCTAGCAATTGTGACTTTTTTCTCAGAATTCTAGTTTATGTATTTAGCAATTGTGACTTTTTCTCTCAGATGAGTTATATATCTAGCAATTGTCACTTTTTTCTCAGGAATTCTGGGTTTATGTCTCAGCAATTGTGACTTTTTTTCTCAGATTGTGAGTTTATATCAGCAATTGTCACTTTTTCTCTACAGAATTATGGTTTATATCTAGCAATTGTGGCTTTTTCTCAGGAATTGTGGGTTTATATCTAGCAATTGTGCACGTTTTTCTCAGAATTGTCTGAGGTTTATATCTCACAATTTAACTTTTTCTCAGGAATTGTGGGTTTATATCTAGCAGATTGTGACTTTTTTCTCAGAATTATGAGTTACTGTAGCAATTGTCACTTTTTTCTCAGAATTATGGGTTTATATCTGTAGCAATTGTGACTTTTTTCTCAGAATTGTGGGTTTATCTCGTAGCAATTGTCACTTTTTTCTCAGAATTATGGGTTTTATATCTAGCATGATTGTTCGACTGTTTTTCTCAGAATTGTGAGTTTATCTATATTAGCAATTGTCACTTTTTCTCAGAATTGTGGGTTTATATCTAGCAATTGTGACTTTTTTTCTCAGAATTGTGAGTTTATATCTAGCAATTGTCACTTTTTCTCAGAATTCTGGGTTTATATCTAGCAATTGTGACTTTTTTCTCAGAATTGTTGAGTTTATCTGTTAGCAATTGTGACTTTATCTCAGAATTGCTGAGTTTATATTTCTAGCAATTGTGACATTTTTTTCTCAGAATTGTGGGTTTATATCTAGCAATTGTGACTTTTTATCAGAATTATAGTTATATTAGCAATTGTGACTTTTTTCTCTAGAATTGTGGGTTTATATATCTAGCAATTGTGACGTTTTTCTCAGAATTATAGATTTATATCTAGCAATTGTCACTTTTTCTCAGAATATTGTTCGTTATATCTAGCAATTGTCGAGCTTTTCTCAGAGTATAGTGGGTTTATAGCTAGCAAACTGTGACTTTTCATCGAGATTATCGGGTTATATCAGCAATTGTGGACTTTTTTCTCAGAATTGTGAGTTTATATGCTAGCAATTGTCGCTTTTTTCTAGATTGTGGGTTTATATCTCAGCAATTGTGACTTTTCTCAGAATTGTGGTCTATATCTAGCAATTGTCACTTTTTCTAGAATGTGGTTTCGTCTAGATTATGACTTTTTTCTCGGAGTATGGTTATATCGTCAGCAATTGTGACTTTTTTTCCCAGAATTGCTGGGTTTATATATTAGCAATTGTGACTTTTTTTCTCAGAATGTGGGTTTATATCTAGCAATTGTCACTTTTTTCTCAGAATTGTGAGTTTATATCCTAGCAATTGTGACTTTTTCTCAGGAATTGTCGAGTTTATATCTAGCAATTGTGACTTTTTTATAGAATTGTAGTTTATATCTAGCAATTGTCACTTTTTCTCTAGAATTGTGAGTTTATATCTTAGCAATTGTGACTTTTTTCTCAGAATTGCTGAGTTTATATCTAGCAATTGTGACTTTTTCTCTCAGAATTGTGAGTTTATATCTAGCAATTGTGACTTTTTTCTCAGAATAGTTTCCAGTTTATATCTAGCAATTGTCACTTTTTCTGTCACGAATTGTGAGTTTTATAATCGTTAGTCTAATTGTGACTTTTTTCTCAGAGTGAGTTTATTCAGCAATTGTGACGTTTATTCTGATTCTAGCAATTGTGCACTTTTTTCTCAGAATTGTGGGTTTATATCTAGCAATTGTCACTTTTTTTCTCAGAATTGTGGGTTTATATCTAGCAATTGTGACTTTTTTCTCAGAATTGTGGGTTTATATCTAGCAATTGTCACTTTTTTTCTCAGAATTGTGGGTTTATATCTAGCAATTGTGACTTTTTTCTCAGAATTGTGGGTTTACTATCTTAGCAATTATCACTTTTTTCTCAGAATTGTGAGTTTATATCTAGCAATTGTGACTTTTTTTTCTCAGAGTTGTGAGTTTATATCTAGCAATTGTCGACTTTTTATATCAGAATTATGGGTTTATATCTCGCAATTGTCACTTTTTTTCTCAGAATTGTAGGTTTATATCTAGCAATTCTGTCACTTTTTTCTCAGAATTGTGGGTTTATATCTAGCAATTGTGACTTTTTTTCTCAGAATTGTGGGTTTATATCTAGCAATTGTGACTTTTTTCTCAGATTGTGGTTTATATTGTAGCAATTGTAACTTTTTCTCAGAATTGTGAGTTTATATCTAGCAATTGTGACTTTTTTATCAGAATATGGGTTATAGTTTGATTCTAGCAATTGTGCACTTTTTTCTCGGAATTGTGGGTTTATATCTCAGCAATTGTGACTTTTTCTCAGAATTGTGAGTTTATATCTAGCAATTGTGACTTTTTTCTCAGAATTGTGGGTTTATATCTAGCAATTGTCGACTTTTTTCTCAGAATTGTGAGTTTATATCTAGCAATTGTGACTTTTTTTTCTCAGAATTGTGAGTTTATATCTAGCAATTGTCACTTTTTTTCTCAGAATTGTGAGTTTATATCTAGCAATTGTGACTTTTTTCTCAGAATTGTGGGTTTATATCTAGCAATTGTCACTTTTTTTCTCAGAATTCTGAGTTTATATCTATAGCAATTGTGACTTTTTTTCTCAGAATTGTGAGTTTTATATCTAGCAATTGTCACTTTTTTTTCTCAGAATTATCTGAGTTTATATTCTATAATTGTGACTTTTTTTCTCAGAATTGTGGGTTTATATCTAGCAATTGTCACTTTTTTCTCAGAATCAGGTTATCACTTTTTCTAGGGATTTGGTTTATATCTAGCAATTGTGACTTTTTTCTCAGAATTGTGAGTTTATATCTAGCAATTGTCACTTTTTTTCTCAGAATTGTGAGTTTATATCTAGCAATTGTGACTTTTTTACTCAGAATTGTGAGTTTATATCTAGCAATTGTGACTTTTTCTATCAGAATTGTGGGTTTATATCTAGCAATTTGTGACTTTTTTCTCAGAATTGTGAGTTTATGTCTAGCAATTGTCACTTTTTCTCAGAATTGTGAGTTTATATCTAGCAATTGTCACTTTTTTTCTCAGAATTGTGGGTTTATATCTAGCAATTGTCACTTTTTTCTCAGGAATTGTAGGTTTATATCTAGCAATTGTCACTTTTTCTCAGAATTGTGGGTTTATATCTAGCAATTGTGAGCTTTTTTCTCAGAATTGTGGGTTATATGTGCTAGCAATTGTCACTTTTTTCTCAGAATTGTGGGTTTATATCTAGCAATTGTCACTTTTTTCTCAGAATTGTGGGTTTATATCTAGCAATTGTCACTTTTTTTCTCAGAATTGTGGGTTTATATCTAGCAATTGTCACTTTTTCTCAGAATTGTGGGTTTATATCTAGCAATTGTCACTTTTTTCTCAGAATTGTGGGTTTATATCTAGCAATTGTGACTTTTTTTCTCAGAATTGTGGGTTTATATCTAGCAATTGTCACTTTTTTCTCAGAATTGTGGGTTTATATCTAGCAATTCGTCACTTTTTTTCTCAGAATTGTGGGTTTATATCTAGCAATTGTGACTTTTTTCTCAGAATTGTGGGTTTATATCTAGCAATTGTCACTTTTTCTCAGAATTGTGAGTTTATATCTAGCAATTGTCACTTTTTCTCAGAATTGTGGGTTTATATCTAGCAATTGTGACTTTTTTTCTCAGAATTGTGGGTTTATAGCTAGCAATTGTGACTTTTTTCTCAGAATTGTGAGTTTATATCTAGCAATTGTCACTTTTTTCTCAGAATTGTGGGTTTATATCTAGCAATTGTGACTTTTTTTCTCAGAATTGTGGGTTTATATCTAGCAATTGTCACTTTTTTTCTCAGAATTGTGGGTTTATATCTTAGCAATTGTGACTTTTTCTCAGAATTGTGAGTTTATATCTAGCAATTGTCACTTTTTTTTCAGAATTGTGGGTTTATATCTAGCAATTGTCACTTTTTTCTCAGAATTGTGGGTTTATATCTAGCAATTGTGACTTTTTTCTCAGAATTGTGAGTTTATATCTAGCAATTGTCACTTTTTTCTCAGAATTGTGAGTTTATATCTAGCAATTGTCACTTTTTTTCTCAGAATTGTGGGTTTATATCTAGCAATTGTGACTTTTTTTCTCAGAATTGTGAGTTTATATCTAGCAATTGTCACTTTTTCTCAGAATTGTGGGTTTATATCTAGCAATTGTCACTTTTTTCTCAGAATTGTGGGTTTATATCTAGCAATTGTGACTTTTTTTCTCAGAATTGTGGGTTTATATCTAGCAATTGTGACTTTTTTCTCAGAATTGTGGGTTTATATCTAGCAATTGTGACTTTTTTCTCAGAATTGTGGGTTTATATCTAGCAATTGTGACTTTTTTCTCAGAATTTGAGTTTATATATCTAGCAATTGTGACTTTTTTTTCTCAGAATTGTGGGTTTATATCTAGCAATTGTCACTTTTTTCTCAGAATTGTGAGTTTATATCTAGCAATTGTGACTTTTTTTTCAGAATTGTGGGTTTATATCTAGCAATTGTGACTTTTTTTCTCAGAATTGTGGGTTTATATCTAGCAATTGTCACTTTTTTTCTCAGAATTGTGAGTTTATATCTAGCAATTGTCACTTTTTCTCTAGAATTGTGAGTTTATATCTAGCAATTGTGACTTTTTTTCTCAGAATTGTGGGTTTATATCTAGCAATTGTGACTTTTTTCTCAGAATTGTGAGTTTATATCTAGCAATTGTGACTTTTTTCTCAGAATTGTGGGTTTATATCTAGCAATTGTGACTTTTTTTCTCAGAATTGTGAGTTTATATCTTAGCAATTGTCACTTTTTTTCTCAGAATTGTGGGTTTATATCTAGCAATTGTGACTTTTTTTCTCAGAATTGTGGGTTTATATCTAGCAATTGTCACTTTTTTTCTCAGAATTGTGGGTTTATATCTAGCAATTGTCACTTTTTTCTCAGAATTGTGAGTTTATATCTAGCAATTGTCACTTTTTCTCAGAATTGTGGGTTTATATCTAGCAATTGTCACTTTTTCTCAGAATTGTGAGTTTTATCTAGCAATTGTCACTTTTTTCTCAGAATTGTGAGTTTATTATAGCAATTGTCACTTTTTTCTCAGAATTATGAGTTTATCTGTAGCAATTGTACTTTTTTCTCAGAATTGTGAGTTTATATCTAGCAATTGTCACTTTTTTCTCAGAATTGTGGGTTTATATCTAGCAATTGTCACTTTTTTCTCAGAATTGTGGGTTTATATCTAGCAATTGTGACTTTTTTTCTCAGAATTGTGAGTTTATATCTAGCAATTGTCACTTTTTTCTCAGGAATTGTGAGTTTATATCTAGCAATTGTGACTTTTTTCTCAGAATTGTGAGTTTATATCTAGCAATTGTGACTTTTTTTCTCAGAATTGTGGGTTTATATCTAGCAATTGTGACTTTTTTCTAAGAATTGTGAGTTTATATCTAGCAATTGTGACTTTTTTTCTCAGAATTGTGGGTTTATATCTAGCAATTGTGACTTTTTTTTCTCAGAATTGTGGGTTTATATCTAGCAATTGTGACTTTTTTCTCAGAATTGTGAGTTTATATCTTAGCAATTGTGACTTTTTTTCTCAGAATTGTGGGTTTATATCTAGCAATTGTGCTTTTTTCTCAGAATTGTGGGTTTATATCTAGCAATTGTGACTTTTTTTCTCAGAATTGTGAGTTTATATCTAGCAATTGTGACTTTTTTCTCAGAATTGTGAGTTTATATCTAGCAATTGTGACTTTTTTCTCAGAATTGTGGGTTTATATCTAGCAATTGTGACTTTTTTCTCAGAATTGTGGGTTTATATCTAGCAATTGTGACTTTTTTTTCTCAGAATTGTGGGTTTATATCTAGCAATTGTGACTTTTTTTCTCAGAATTGTGGGTTTATATCTAGCAATTGTCACTTTTTTTCTCAGAATTGTGGGTTTATATCTAGCAATTGTGACTTTTTTTTCTCAGAATTGTGAGTTTATATCTAGCAATTGTGACTTTTTTTCTCAGAATTGTGGGTTTATATCTAGCAATTGTCACTTTTTTTTCTCAGAATTGTGGGTTTATATCTAGCAATTGTGACTTTTTTTCTCAGAATTGTGAGTTTATATCTAGCAATTGTGACTTTTTTCTCAGAATTGTGGGTTTATATCTAGCAATTGTGACTTTTTTTCTCAGAATTGTGGGTTTATATCTAGCAATTGTGACTTTTTTTCTCAGAATTGTGAGTTTATATCTAGCAATTGTGACTTTTTTTCTCAGAATTGTGAGTTTATATCTAGCAATTGTCACTTTTTTTCTCAGAATTGTGGGTTTATATTTAGCAATTGTGACTTTTTTTCTCAGAATTGTGAGTTTATATCTAGCAATTGTCACTTTTTTTCTCAGAATTGTGGGTTTATATCTAGCAATTGTCACTTTTTTCTCAGAATTGTGAGTTTATATCTAGCAATTGTGACTTTTTTTCTCAGAATTGTGAGTTTATATCTAGCAATTGTCACTTTTTTTCTCAGAATTCTGAGTTTATATCTAGCAATTGTGACTTTTTTTCTCAGAATTGTGATGGGTTTATATCTAGCAATTGTCACTTTTTTCTCAGAATTGTGAGTTTATATCTAGCAATTGTGACTTTTTTTCTCAGAATTGTGAGTTTATATCTAGCAATTGTCACTTTTTTTCTCAGAATTGTGAGTTTATATCTAGCAATTGTCACTTTTTTTCTCAGAATTGTGGGTTTATATCTAGCAATTGTCACTTTTTTTCTCAGAATTGTGAGTTTATATCTAGCAATTGTCACTTTTTTTCTAGAATTGTGGGTTTATATCTAGCAATTGTCACTTTTTTCTCAGAATTGTGGGTTTATATCTAGCAATTGTCACTTTTTTTCTCAGAATTGTGAGTTTATATCTAGCAATTGTCACTTTTTTTCTCAGAATTGTGGGTTTATATCTAGCAATTGTCACTTTTTTCTCAGAATTGTGAGTTTATATCTAGCAATTGTCACTTTTTTTCTCAGAATTGTGGGTTTATATCTAGCAATTGTCACTTTTTTTCTCAGAATTGTGGGTTTATATCTAGCAATTGTCACTTTTTTTCTCAGAATTGTGAGTTTATATCTAGCAATTGTCACTTTTTTCTCAGAATTGTGGGTTTATATCTAGCAATTGTCACTTTTTTCTCAGAATTGTGGGTTTATATCTAGCAATTGTCACTTTTTTTCTCAGAATTGTGAGTTTATATCTAGCAATTGTCACTTTTTTTCTCAGAATTGTGGGTTTATATCTAGCAATTGTCACTTTTTTCTCAGAATTGTGGGTTTATATCTAGCAATTGTCACTTTTTTTCTCAGAATTGTGGGTTTATATCTAGCAATTGTCACTTTTTTTCTCAGAATTGTGAGTTTATATCTAGCAATTGTCACTTTTTTTCTCAGAATTGTGAGTTTATATCTAGCAATTGTCACTTTTTTTCTCAGAATTGTGGGTTTATATCTAGCAATTGTCACTTTTTTTCTCAGAATTGTGGGTTTATATCTAGCAATTGTCACTTTTTTTCTCAGAATTGTGGGTTTATATCTAGCAATTGTCACTTTTTTCTCAGAATTGTGGGTTTATATCTAGCAATTGTCACTTTTTTTCTCAGAATTGTGGGTTTATATCTAGCAATTGTCACTTTTTTCTCAGAATTGTGGGTTTATATCTAGCAATTGTCACTTTTTTTCTCAGAATTGTGAGTTTATATCTAGCAATTGTCACTTTTTTCTCAGAATTGTGGGTTTATATCTAGCAATTGTGACTTTTTTCTCAGAATTGTGGGTTTATATCTAGCAATTGTCACTTTTTTTCTCAGAATTGTGGGTTTATATCTAGCAATTGTGACTTTTTTCTCAGAATTGTGGGTTTATATCTAGCAATTGTCACTTTTTTCTCAGAATTGTGAGTTTATATCTAGCAATTGTCACTTTTTTTCTCAGAATTGTGAGTTTATATCTAGCAATTGTCACTTTTTTCTCAGAATTGTGGGTTTATATCTAGCAATTGTCACTTTTTTTCTCAGAATTGTGGGTTTATATCTAGCAATTGTCACTTTTTTCTCAGAATTGTGGGTTTATATCTAGCAATTGTCACTTTTTTTCTCAGAATTGTGGGTTTATATCTAGCAATTGTCACTTTTTTCTCAGAATTGTGAGTTTATATCTAGCAATTGTCACTTTTTTCTCAGAATTGTGGGTTTATATCTAGCAATTGTGACTTTTTTTTCTCAGAATTGTGGGTTTATATCTAGCAATTGTCACTTTTTTCTCAGAATTGTGGGTTTATATCTAGCAATTGTCACTTTTTTCTCAGAATTGTGAGTTTATATCTAGCAATTGTCACTTTTTTCTCAGAATTGTGAGTTTATATCTAGCAATTGTCACTTTTTTCTCAGAATTGTGGGTTTATATCTAGCAATTGTCACTTTTTTTCTCAGAATTGTGAGTTTATATCTAGCAATTGTCACTTTTTTTCTCAGAATTGTGGGTTTATATCTAGCAATTGTCACTTTTTTTCTCAGAATTGTGAGTTTATATCTAGCAATTGTCACTTTTTTTCTCAGAATTGTGAGTTTATATCTAGCAATTGTCACTTTTTTTCTCAGAATTGTGGGTTTATATCTAGCAATTGTCACTTTTTTTCTCAGAATTGTGGGTTTATATCTAGCAATTGTCACTTTTTTTCTCAGAATTGTGAGTTTATATCTAGCAATTGTCACTTTTTTTCTCAGAATTGTGGGTTTATATCTAGCAATTGTCACTTTTTTCTCAGAATTGTGGGTTTATATCTAGCAATTGTCACTTTTTTTCTCAGAATTGTGAGTTTATATCTAGCAATTGTCACTTTTTTTCTCAGAATTGTGGGTTTATATCTAGCAATTGTCACTTTTTTTCTCAGAATTGTGAGTTTATATCTAGCAATTGTCACTTTTTTCTCAGAATTGTGAGTTTATATCTAGCAATTGTCACTTTTTTCTCAGAATTGTGGGTTTATATCTAGCAATGGTCACTTTTTTCTCAGAATTGTGGGTTTATATCTAGCAATTGTCACTTTTTTTCTCAGAATTGTGGGTTTATATCTAGCAATTGTCACTTTTTGCGAATGCTTTAGTCCAGGTCTGGGAGGAGATCCCTCAGGAGACCATCCGCCACCTCATCAGGAGCATGCCCAGGCGTTGTTGGGAGGTCATACAGGTACCTGGAGGCCACACACACTACTGAGCCTCATTTTGACTTGTTTTAAGGACATTACATCAAACTTGGATCAGCCTGTAGTGTGGTTTTCCACTTTAATTTTGAGTGTGACTCCAAATCCAGACCTCTATGTGTTGATAAATTTGATTTCCATTGATAATTTTTGTTGTCAGCACATTTAACTATGTAAAGAAAAAAGTATGTAATAAGATTATTTCATTCATTCAGTTCTATGTTGTGTTATTTTAGTGTTTTTGAGCAGTGTATGAATATCGTGGCCACGAATGACTAATTTGTTTCCCAACTTAATAATACATCTGCACATTTAACTACGTAATCCGTTCCTCGTTTTACTGAAACGTGGCCATGAATAATCATCAATCCCCTTGTTTTAGGTCAATCAAATTGAGAGGAACAAATTCGTACCATGTTATAATACAGTTGTGATTTTATCTCATAATTTTGACTATTTTTCTCATAATTGTGAATCTCAGTTTTGACCGTATGTCTCAGATTTGCGACGTCACATCTCGCAATTGTGACTTTTTCTCAGAAATGTGATATAAACTTAATTTGTGGCATATTTGCCCACATGTCAACTGCAATAAAGTTTAATATCTCACAATTTTGACATTTTTCTCACACTTTTATCCCATTTTTTTTTCATAATTGCGATTTTATATCTTAATTCTGACTCCATTTCTTAAAATATCTCGCAATTTTGACTTTATTCTCAGAACTGTAATATAAACTCTCAATTGGGAGTTGTAAAGTCAGAACTGTGAGATATAAACTCAAAAATATAAAAAGTAATCAGAATTGTGAGATAAAATTCGCAATTACGTTTCTTATTTTTAATTCCCTGGCAGAAACAAGCTTCCATATAGACAATGTTCCATCGCAACAATAACTGAATTTAAGTAGTATGTATATTTAAAGGAGTAGTTCGAATAAAATAAAACTTCCTCTTCAGTCACATACCCTCGTTTTTGTTTTTCAGGGAAAAGTTCAATTACAGAATAATCTTTCCCAACACAATTAATAGAGCCCACATCCATCCAGCTGCAACACGAACAAACCACAAAGCACCAGCGCGCTAGACTTTTGATGTCACAATATCTCATGTTTTCTGTGATGAAATTTCAGGGCAATTTAGGCTCACAAATCTCATTCCCTGCATTCAAAGTGGTGCGTTCGCTTACCAAATGAAAGCCAATAGCGTTTAGGGCGAACCTCGTGCAAAAGAAAGCGGCATATTTGAATCCCGAATGATTTTTTTTAAAGGAATAAGAGTTCGAATTGTGTCTTCGAACGCGTGGCCTCAGAAAACTTGAAATATAGTGCATGGGAAACTATATGATCATTTCAGTGCTAGTTTTGAGCTTCGTCATCTTCATTTACGATCTTTGTGAAGCTGCGTGAAAATCCTTCTTGCATTCCACGAAACATTGCCATCATGCAAGCTTGGAAATCATGTCAGAAGTTTAATTTCAGAGTGAATTATGTCTATACTCATTTGCTAGTCTCGTTCGATGTTCAAGAAAACGTAGTTCGCAGATGGTCGTTGGCATTGCACGGCATAATGCTATTTGAAAACGTTAAAAAAATGTGAACAAACCATTTATTATTATTGCATTACAGCACTTGAAGCTTGATCCCATCTCGGGGGAATAAGACGTGTTTTATGTGCAGGTAAAGAAAGGAGTCTATGCAGCCGACCGGCTTGAAAAAGGAGAATGGATGCATGGTTCTAAGTGTTCCCGCAGATTAAAGTCTGGGAAAATGGTTTGCAGAAGTGCTCACTGAGGCCGATGGCCGGAGATGACGTCCCCGTCAGATGCTGTCGTAGTCCGGAGCCCCGCCGAGTGCTGATGGCGGCCCACTCCACCCAGAAAGAAGGTGCCGGTGCCCATGAAGCCCACCAGCACCATGATGAGCAGCTGCCAGTGCAGGAGAAGGTAGTTGCTGTAGAAGAAGGCAATCGCAGCCGTGATGGACTGCAGAGAAGAAGAAAAACAAGACACCGTACACACAGTAAATCAATAAAGGTGGGCTTTTAAATTACCGGCTCTTACAATGCTTGCAAATACATACTGTGTTTAAAGTATTTTTCAATATTTAGTAGAAGTATGATCCGGCCATGTTTTCACTCAATTATTTAATTATTGGCGCCTTCTTTTTACATCAAACTATTAGACTTTACTAAAGACTTTAAATGCTACCCATCGAAACACTGAAGTTTCAAACCTGTACAAATTTAAAGACTGCGCGCTGGTGCGCTGTCGTCCCGGAACAAGAACCCCACAATGCTGATGAGCTGAGTGTTGAAGCAACTATCACCCAGACCCAGCAAGAAACTGCAAATCAGCGCCATTCGTCACACTGACAACACATGAACAGTACAATAAATCAGTGGTAAGAAGCACAAACATGTCTGGCTCCACTCTCAATGCCCATGCCTGTTGACTCTTACCTGGGTTGGATAAAAGCTTGCATTTGTGTGCCTTCCTCTGGGGCCACGGGAGCATCACTGGCTATGTTGAGGAAGATGAGGTAGAATGCCACAACATGGGTAACCAGACCCAAAAACACTACCGGGTTTCTGCCATAACGGTTACACTTATCTGCATGATCCAAATAATCCCCCTCCTGGTTAAACAGAGAAATCGATCTTATTACACTTGCTTTGGCATGTTCACTTAGAACAGACGCACAATGGCTGTGATGCACTGACTTACCAAGTATCTCACCAACACCGAATCAAAATGCCAGAGAGACCGATGAGACCTTTGGCGCCTTCTCCAAACTGAGTCATGGCCCCTAAACCCGTCCCATACACCCCACTGTAAAAAGTGAGCTCAAGAACCTGTTCAGATAGGACATCTCACAGTTCAGCTAGTCTTCTATATCTATCAGAGACAGCTATGTAAAGGATAGTCAGTAAGGTGGACAGTATGTTGAATTTCCTACATTACATGATGAATATTTTCATATCACTGTAATGGCATATACTGTATTATGCACGATATATCGGCCACCATATTCGATCTCGGCCGACATATGTTTATTTTTAATGTTATTGTTACTGGCCCAGATAAGAATATTTGTTCGCCATGATGGTTTTGAACATGCTTGAAATATAATTGAAATTACTTCAAAAAGGAAAATACTGATAAGTGCAACATGTGCAGTGCAAATCTGTGATATACGCTACATAAAATTATAATAAGAACACTACAATTGTGTGCTTCAGGAAATGTTTTTTAATGGTGAGACTGGTTTTTGTAATCGGGCTGGAAATGGATTTAGATTTATCTGCCAATATATCGGTTATCAGCTTTCAAATATAAAGAATTATCGGATTCTCGAGCTTTCAGATATAAAGAATTACTAGATTTTCATATATAAAGAATTATCAGTTATCAGCTTTCAAATATAAGAATTATCGGTTATCTGGCTTTCAGATATAAAGAATTATCTGTTATCGGTTTTCAAATATAAAGAATTATTGGTTATCGGCTTTCAAATATAAATAATTAACGGTTATTGGCTTTCAGATATAGAGAATTATCGGTTATCGGTTTTCAAATATAAAGAATGATCGGTTATCAGCTTTCAAATATAAAGAATTATCGGTTATCGGCTTTCAGATATAGACAAGTTTCCTGAGTGAAATAGGCGGGCCACCATTAGCCTTTCACTCTGCCAACGACTTCCGGTTAGCGTCTTTTACTGTCTTTGGTTAGCGTGCAGAAAAAGTAAACTATTGATGGTGTTACACGCCGACACGGCTCCGGGACATCTTGTGCTGTTCGCCGTTGTAACAACTCGTGGCGATTGCTGAATGTTGACCATCAACCATCTACAAGGCGCCAATGTGGATCTTATCATTCGCGGAAGTCAACACAGTCTACTCATTATTACGCAGACGAATGTCAGCTTTTCCATAGAAAAAAAGTAAGTTAATACCTTTATCCATTCCGAAGCTATTAATAGATATGTCAGGGGTGCGCGCTCTAGCACGTCAGTCGACTTTGAAGGGTTAAAGCATGCTTTTAGTGCAGGCAAGCTAGAGTGGAATAGTTTTTATTTTTATTACTCTTCGTGTTCTGTTATAGATTAGCACAAGGATACATACAAACATCTTAATACAAGCATAAGATGGGCTAAAGTACCTTCCAAAGCACGGCGGCTGCATGGCTACAGGAACGTCCAGGTCCGGCAATACAGACCATATCGACATGCCCATGATGTTACCTTACTTGGATGCGGAATGGTCAAAACACCATTTTTAACAATATTTTCAGTCGAATGTTGCCATTCCAAAGCCATGTTTACACTACTACTCAGCCTGTGTCGGAAGTTCTTGGCAGAATCAGGAAGTAAAGCGGAAGTGCCCGGGAAACTTGTCTATAAAGAATTATCTGTTATCGGTTTTCAAATATAAAGAATTATCGGTTATCGGCTTTCAAATATAAATAATTAACGGTTATTGGCTTTCAGATATAGAGAATTATTGGTTATCGAGTTTTCAAATATAAAGAATGATCGGTTATCAGCTTTCAAATATAAAGAATTATTGGTTTTCAAATATAAAGAATTATCGGTTATCGGCTTTCAGATATAAAGAATTATCAGTTATCGGTTTTCAAATATAAAGAATTATCGGTTATCGGCTTTCAAATATAAATAATTAACGGTTATCGGCTTTCAGATATAGAGAATTATCGGTTATCAAATATAAAGAATTATTGGTTTTCAAATATAAAGAATTATCGGTTATCGGCTTTCCCATGTAAATAATTACCGCTTATTGTATCGGCCAAAGAAAGTTTTAATCTCGGTGCATCCCTAGTATAAATCGAAATATGTGGCAATGGCTACTTCTAAATAATTCAGTGAACTAAATACTTGACAAAAGAAAAAGGTACTTATTTTGTTGATTTTCTATTTGGAACTTTGCCGACACAGCCCAAAATATAAGTATTAATGGGATATAATAACACTTTTTGTAATAACCATTCTTGTTCAAATATGTTCAAAACAGTACACTATTACATACACTCACCTAAAGGATTATTAGGAACACCATACTAATACTATGTTTAACCCCGTTTCGCTTTCAAGAACTGCCTTATTTCTACGTGGCACTGATTCAACAAGGTGCTGAAAGCATTCTTTAGAAATGTTGGCCCATATTGATAGGATAGCATCTTACAGTTGATGGAGATTTGTGGGATGCACATCCAGGGCACGAAGCTCCCATTCCACCCCATCCCAAAGATGCCCTATTGGGTTGAGATCTGGTGACTGTGGGGCCATTTTAGTACAGTGAACTCAATGTCATGTTCAAGAAACCAATTTGAAATGATTTCGAGCTTTGTGACATGGTGCATTATCCTGCTGGAAGTAGCCATCAGAGGATGGGCACATGGTGGCCATAAAGGGATGGACATGGTCAGAAACAATGCTCAGGTAGGCCGTGGCATTTAAACAATGCCCAATTGGCACTAAGGGGCCTGAAGTGTGCCAAGAATACATCCCCCACACCATTACACCACCACCACCAGCCTGAACAGTGGTAACAAGGCATGATGGATCCATGCTCTCATTCTGTTCACGCCAAATTCTGACTCTACCATCTGAATGTCTCAACAGAAATTGAGACTCATCAGACCAGGCAACATTTTTCCAGTCTTCAACTGTCCAATTTTGGTGAGATTTGTGAATACTCAGACCGGACCGTTCGGAACCAACAACCATGCCACGCTCAAAATTGCTTAAATCACCTTTCTTTTCCATTCTGACATTCAGTTTGGAGTTCAGGAGATCGTCTCTGACCAGGACCACACCCCTAAATACATTGAAGCAACTGCCATGTGATTGGATGATTAGATAATTGCATTAATTAGAAATTGAACAGATGTTCCTAATAATCCTTAGGTGAGTGTATAAATATTACACATGTAAGCAATACGATTACGAGAGGCTGTACTGTATCGTGAATAAGTAACGGCTCAAGGGCGTTGTTAGGCACAACGCAAAGCGGAGTGCCTGCAACCCCTTGAGCCGTTACTTATTCACGATACAGCACTTGCCTCGAGTATCTTATTGCTTTTATAAAACGGTTGCCACACAATATTTAAGTAAAAAACAATGTTAGTGCAACTTTCTTGAAGTAAAATCACTAAAAGCTTACCTTCCGCTGGAAAAAATAGTCCCCGAGTGTGAACAGCAACAACGTTCCAGTGTGTAAAATGCATGAAAGCTCAAATAAAAACAACACAGAACCGCAGTGTTGCGCAGCGATCAATAGAACCGTTGGGTGAAGCGGTCGTAGCCGTGTTTTATCGTGAATAAAGCACAGCTCTTGACCAATCAGAATCAAGGATTAGAACCAACCGTTTTATAAGTTATCATATAGTATGTATTATTATTATAAAACCATTATTAGTATCCAAGAGAACAAATCCTCCCTGCTACTAAAGGGGCGCCCCAGGGCTCTGTTTTAGGCCCTCTTCTTTTCACAATCGGCTTGCTTTATCTGTCATCATGGTGTGAACTACTACTGCTACCATACAGATTTACTTTTAGAGGGCTGAACTTACCAGAGTATGCAAAGGGTATGCTCAACAAAAGCATCTCTTTGGTCATAGCCAGCTGTATGGATCTCTATCTGTTGATGGATTGAGAGATGATGAGACATCTTCAGTATGTTACACAAAACTAAACTGTGTTTAAATCTATGCATATGTTCTTAAATATTTTAGTGCCACTTACTGAATGCCTCCAATGCCTGAGAGCCCCGGGTCTGGGATAGGACTTAAAAGTATAACAAGAATAGGAAGCAAGGCAAAGGAACAAAAAGACACAACCTGATATAATTAAACCGGTTCCAGATTAATGTCTTGATTTGCAGAAGTGCATAAAAATATGTTTGTACTTACACCACATCACAGCTGTCAGAGATTTCTGTCGGTAAAAGTGACTCAGAGGCATCAGCAGGTGCCAGGTTCTGGGTCTGGTCGCTGGATCAGGAAAAACAGGAAGTTTCCCACCAGACTGATGACCGTGAGTGTGATGAAAACTGTCTGGCGGTCCTTATCTGAAACCGGAAAAACACGTTTTTCAGCTTTACTCGACTAGAGACCTCAATTATAATTCTGTATAACCCTTTAGAAATTATCTTGTATAGATGTTTCTATCACAGTATATTTTTGTTACATGAACTTAGCAAACCAATTTATTAATTTCAGCCAAAATTATTATTACTTTAACTTGTACACACATTACATTTCCATAGCTGAACAATATATATCTGTACTCACCTGTTATGTGACTCTTGTTATGCCAGGCTAGATATATGTGAGAATTACCGAAGAATAAGCTGCAAAAGAGGATGAATAAATCATAATACCTTATGTATTAGGGGTGTAACAATATATCACGTCACAATGTATCGCAATACAAAAATGCAACAATATGTATCGTGGATAGTTTTAATTACAGTGTAAAAAAATCAGGTTTTCAGAGTTTTAGTGTCAGTACTACATTAAACTACTATATATAATGAGGAATATAATGTATAATAATGCAATGGGAATATTTGTGGGTCCTGACAATGCCAAATGTCTTATGTTACCAGTAAAAGCGCCCTACGTTATTTTAAATATAACTAGTTAGTTAGTGAAAGAGTGCAAGCATATTCATGTAACATAATGTTTTTAGCTTCAGAATTATGAATATTTTTATACTGGTGTCTCTATTGTCCTGTGCTTTGAGTTTCCAGAACCAAGTCCAAGCCTATTCATTTACACCCCAATGTAAAACACCCCAATGTGTTTAGCATTTTAATAAACAGTACATTTAAGTTCAAATTTTATCATGTGTCTTTGAGTATCGCAATAATACCGTATCGTGAGTTTAGTATCGTGATATGTATCGAATCGCGGCATGAGGGTATCGTTACACCCCTATCATGTCCCATTTTCCTTCTATTAGCGCTCAATGTCAACAAGAAGGATGTACCTAAACTGCATCAATGCCCAGAATATCCCACTGTTTCTCCCAATAGTGGAATCTTTGGAGTTGATGGTGAGCAGATTCCCCTGAGCAGTCCAGAGCACTGCAAAAGCAAAAATATTAGAGAAAGTGTGGCGCTACATTTTATTATTTCATAACCACACCGATCATGATATCTCACCCGCAGCGCCAATTCCAAGCAACACAGATAAAGTGTAGAATGACCAGGTGTACGGATGAATGAAAACTGCAATATACGCACTAAAAGAAACCAGAGAGCAAAACCATGTAATCATAAATCCTCAGAAAACGACTAAGTAATGACAGAAAGCCGTTCAGGAACTTACCTGTAAAGAAGTCCACTGAAAAACAAAGACAGCTGAGGTCCAACGACAGCGATCACTGAGGGCGCTATGAGGTTCGAAGGCAGAAAACACTGCGTAGATAATCGCCATGCTAGAAGAGAGGTGTGAAAAGGATGTGTTGAAAAGTGGGATTTACTGGTTTGGATGATGATATACAGAATACACTTCTATATATGTAAGCAATAAGGTACGAGAGGCTGTGCTGTATCGTGCAATAAGTAACAGCTGAAGGGCGTTGTTAGGCACGACAGAAGCGGAGTAACCCCTTCAGCTGTTACTTATTGCACGATACAGCACTTGCCTCAGAGTATCTTATTGCTTTTATAAAACGGTTGCCACACAATATTAAAGTAAAAAACAATATACGTGCAACTTTCTTGAAGTAAAATCACTAAAAGCTTACCTTCCGCTGGAAAAAATAGTCCCCGAGTGTGAACAGCAACAACGTTCCAGTGTGTAAAATGCATGAAAGCTCAAATAAAAACAACACAGAACCGCAGTGTTGCGCAGCGATCAGATATAATCGTTGGGTGAAAGCGGTCGTAGCCGTGTTTTATCGTGAATAAAGCACAGCTCTTGACCAATCAGAATCAAGGATTCAGAACTAACCGTTTTATAAATATATATATACACACACACTACCGGTCAAAAGTTTAAGATCGGTAAGATTTCTTATTTTTTTAAAAGAAGTCTCTTCTGCTCACCAAGGCTGCAATTTTTTTATAAAAAAATACACAAAAAACACAGTAATATTGTGAAATATTATGACAATTTAAAAAGACTTTTTTTATGTTAATATATATTAAAATGTAATTTATTCCTCTGAAAAAAAGCTGAATTTTCAGCATCATTACTCCAGTCTTCAGTGTCACATGATCCTTCACAAATCACTCTAATGTGATGATTTTATGCTCCAAAAACATGTATGATTATTATCCATGTTGAAAACAGTTTTTTACATTTTTATTTCAGGATTCTTTGATGAATAGAAAGTTCAAAGAACAGCATTTATTTAATTAGAATCTTTTCTAACATCATAAATGTCTTTACTGTAACTTTTGATCAATTTAACTCATCCTTGATGAATAGAAGTATTGATTTCTTATTTATTTCCCCAAAAATAAAATACAAATTCTTACTGACCCCAAACTTTTTAAAGGGTAGTGTTTAATGTAACAAAAGCTTTCCATTTCAGATAAAAGCTGTTCTTTTGAACTTTCTATTCATCAAAGAATCCTGAAATAAAAATGTAAAAAAGCTGTTTTCAACATGGATAATAATCATACATGTTTTTGGAGCATAAAATCATCATATTAGAGTGATTTGTGAAGGATCATGTGACACTGAAGACTGGAGTAATGATGCTGAAAATTCAGCTTTTTTCAGAGGAATAAATTACATTTTAATATATATTAACATAAAAAAGATCATTTTAAATTGTCATAATATTTCACAATATTACTGTGTTTTTTGTGTATTTTTTATCAAAAAATTGCAGCCTTGGTGAGCAGAAGAGACTTCTTTTAAAAACATAAAAAATCTTACCGATCTTAAACTTTTGACTGGATAGTGTATATATATACACATACATATTGAGATATAGATCTCAATAATACATGTAAAAAGTGGTTTTCTAATTTTCTTCCACCACAAAAACGTTAGACAATTTTTGCTCGAGAAAAGGAGCTTGTGCTGAATAAGTGTCATGACTGTTGGGTCACATGACAACGCTACATTCATTTCTCTGTTTCAAAGTTCAGGCTTCTTTGAGAACAGACAGTGCTTTCTTTGTTATATAATCCAGGTCAATGTGATTTCTGAAGTCAGAGAGATTGGTTCAGACTACAACACGACATCAGACGACCCGGTTCTCATCTTTGAATCAGCTGTAATAAATCACATTCAGAACGGGTGCAGAGGCCGAAACACGTCACATGACTTTAAGCAGAAATACAGCACAACCATGAGATTCTGGAAGTAACAGTCCCATTCATTATCTCTCTGGGTATGGGTTTTTACAAGTAACTAAAATTTATATTTTTTAAAACTGTCGAGTTTTATGAACACTACAGCCACTGTAGTATACGTCACGTGCAATGTTTAATGTGATGAGCAGTTCCACGCCTCATAAAAAGAGACCTTTATTTGCTTCAGATCAACATTTTAACGTTGTGCTTCATCTATGATCCAGGATCTGGCTGGCTCTTTATTTAGCCAAGGCAATTTATATAGCGCACTATGGTAATTCAAAGTGCTTTACATAGAAAGCAATTTAAAGTCAACTTGAAATCAAAATGGATGATTCTACTGTTTTATGGAATATTGCAGTGATTTATCCATGCATATCAGTACTTTCTTAATTTGCGTGCTTTATAATCTTTAATCAAAGTAACTTCCCTTCCTCTTGCAGCTCATCTCTTCTCTGATGATGTGTTTACTGGTGCGAGGGCGGGGCAACCTGTCACTCACACGAGAATCAGCCAATAGCAAACCACAACCATCCAATCAAATCCAGATGGACAAACTCAAGCCCCGCCCCACATCTGTTCTTGTTCAAGAAGCGTTTCACTCGGATATATGTCACAATATCAGGAAGAAATTACTATCGGCAACTTGTTTCGTGCCGATTTTGCGTTGTTGTTTTTTACAAATGAAAAAGCAAATGAGAAAAATACTTACGGCACCATTGCTGCTATTGTGCTCTATGGAGAACGTCGCTACGGATAACATAAGAAAGAAATGAAGAAAACGAATACCTTGTGTAGCCACTTCCATGAAACTCTGTACTGTTGAAGCTCTTTATCACAGTTTGCTGAGGGGAAAAAAGTAAAGATGTAAGTTCGATTGTAAGCCTTGCTGCATGTGACATTATAATATTTACCAGATTGACGTACATTTCACTGCATCTACACTTATGAATAGATTTGCGCGTTCTATTTGAGCTTTGCGTGGTAGAATATAGGTGTTGTTGATTGTTGAATTATTGATTTCGCTGTGGTGATTTTGTTGTTTAACTGTTTTATTCTTTAAAGTAGTTCACTTAAAAAAAAAAAAAACTTTGCTGATAATTGACTCACCCCCATGTCATCCAAGATGTCCATGTCTTTCTTCTTCAGTCAAAAAGAAATTAAGGTTTTTGATGAAAACATTCCAGGATTTTCTCCATATAATGGACTTCAATGGGAACCAAAACGGTTCAAGGTCCAAATGAGAGTTTCAGTGCAAACTGTTCAAAGGGCTTTAAACGATTCCAGACGATGAATAAGGGTCTTATCAGCGAAACGATCACTCATTTAAAAAATAAATAAAAAAGTTTAAGTTTTATAAGCACAAATGGTCGCCTTGCTCTGTTCTGTGATACGCGTTCGTGACTCGCCTGTTCGAACTCGTTCATCAAAATGAACAAATCTTTTTTCGAGTCATGACTCGAAGGGTCCTTGATAAGACGCTTATTTGATCGTCTGGTGTCATTCTTAAAGCCCTTTGAACAGTTTGCACTGAAACTGTCTTTTGGACCTTGAACCGTTTGGTTCCCATTGAAGTCCATTATATGGAGAAAATCCTGGAATGTTTTCATCAAAAACCTTTATTTCTTTTCGACTGAAGAAAGAAAGAGCGTGGACATCTTGGATGACATGAGGTGAGTGAATTATCAGCAAAAGTTTTGTTTCAATAGTGAACTACTCCTTTAATAGTGATAAGCCAAAGTCATGAGCAATACTATTTTACCTCACTATGACCGACACATTTTAAAAATGCATTAAACTTGGGGACGTGTAGAGCAAGAATCTGGTGGAGTTTGCAGAAAATGTTATGGATTTTTTAAATATGTGTACAGTCTACCACATAAGCTCATTTAGACAGGCAATGTTTTTTAAGCGTATTTCCAAAGTGTCAAAAACCTACTTCAATATTTCCGCAGGTGCCAAAGGCTGTAAACATCACCATGAAGCCCAAGCCCAGGACGACGACGTTCAGCAGGGTCTTTCCTCCGGACTCATGTTGGCTTCAAGTCTTTAGCTCGATGACAACCTGAGACTAGTGAACACACAAGAGCATCCGAGTCAAGTGACACCTGACACGAGTGGTTAAAAACACTGATCATGCATTTCCCCTATATGATCACTGCATCCTCGTGACGAGATCAGACAGCTCTGAAGAGTCTTCAGTTAAACCAAAGAAGTCCCTGAATATGTCATGCGAATACTTCTTAATAATGAGCTATTTAATTTAAGCTTGTTACTGGAGACCGGGTCAATAATAATTGTGCGAAGTAAACTTACCGAATACTTGTGTGCGCTGATGTAAACAACTAGCGTTAATTCATAACGTAAAAACCGGTTGATCACGACGATTTCGAAATAGGAAGAAACATTCTGTGATCTGGAAAACGCGAATAAATGTTATTTTCCTGCTTCTCGAACAGGATCTCCCTGTATGTCTGAAATCGAAAATGTCTGTCATGTGACTTCTATCAGCTGACGGTGACGTCATAACCATGCTCCGCGAACGGATTTGTGGGTAGTGTCGTCTTTTCATTGAATATATTTGTTGTCAAATAGATCGTTTTATAAAGGAGTTCAGTTCAGATATAATTTATATTCAGTATTTATTGCTGAATTTGTCTTGTTTTGCTGAATTTTATAATCAGTAGAGCTACATAAATTGCTATTTTAAAGATACACTGAGGACTTTTTGATCTCACATACTAACGGGAACAATATTCGTACGTTTAAAAACTTATGTTAAGTGATACGTTCTTGTAAGAAAAATATTTTGGGTGAACTAACCCTTTAACTAGCAGAACTTGATTTGATACAGTCTGTTCACAAATATGACTTGTTGATTCATCATTTTTGAATGATCACACACAAATTGTTAATAGCCTAGGCCTACTGTGTTGTGTATAATAAATGTATGAATAGCCTATATGTATTATGTATATGTTTAGTGTGTATATAGTGTGCCTTGATACAATGAAAGCTCTGATTCAATGATTCTTTTGCACCATCACTGAAAACTGACAACTTTATCAAACGTTGTGAAATTTATTTCTTCTAGAGTTCATGATTTCAATCCCTTGTGACCCAATATCTGAAATCTCAGAAAGTGCTTCTTCATCCCTCATCTTCTGCATCACAATTTTCCTCACATTTTGAACTGTGATTGTTTTCCAGCATTATTTTCTCCACTACTAATGTCATTTCCACATCTTCACTCCTTACATTGTTCACAACCAGTTCTGTTATTATTTCCTTCAAAACCACACTATCCTCAATCTGTTCATTCAGTAATGAACCTGTGTTCGATCATTTCAACTGAGAGAAGCTTTCAGTTAAGAAATAATACAAATAATTTATGCATTTGTGTCACTTAAAAAAACAAATTAAAGGTTTTAATCAAAACAGTTCACACACACACACACACTGTTCTTACTGTCTTTATGTGGATTTGTTACACACATTTATTCTGATTTATTTCAGTGAAGTTCATCAGTATTAATGTAATGAAGAGGAAATAAGAGTCTCTATAACATCTCACTGTTACTGGTTTATCAGTGCGGCTCAAAGTATTATGGGTAAAATCTCTCTATATCTGTTCTGAAACATCAACACAGTTTCACTGATCCAGAATAAACCCCAAACCCAGGATAGAGCGGCTGAGTGAATGTGGTCTGGACTGTGTGGATGAGGCTCATTGTGTCAGAGACGCTGTAGAAGGACAGAGTTCCTGCACTGTGATCCACACACACTCCTATTCTTCTGCTGATGGGCTTTACAGGGAGAGGAGTGTGTATGTTATTGTGACTGAATGTGTAACTGGAGGAAGAGCAGGACAAACTCCAGGACTGATCATTATATCCAAACACACACTCATTACCCGTTCCCTTCCTGCTGATGCTCTTATATGACACTGATATAAACACATAATGTCCACTCCACTCAATCTCCCAGTAACAGCGTCCACACACACTCTCTCTACACAACACCTGATAATAATGATCAAATCTGTCTGGATGATCAGGATACGGCTGCTCTGTGTAAGTGACAGTAATAACTCTGTTCCTCTCAGACAGACGGAGGCCTTTATTCACTGTGTTCAGATCCAGAGTGAGCTGATGGGAATCTGATGGAGAGAAAACACATCAGAAACAGGAATTATGAATCTGTCTGATCTTTTAATGTCTCTGAACTCTTCATGACTCAATGTTGAATGTATCATCAGTGTCTCAGTACAGATGATCAGATATCCTGAGCAAATCCTCATTTACATGATCAATTATAAAACTATTCTATAATGATTTATTTCTCCTTCTACAGGAAGAACATGAACACATTCAGTGAGTTTTTCTGCTTGTTTCTAGTGACTCACATTGTAGGAAGTTCGTTCCTGGTCTTGGGATTCATGTTGGTGAAAGTGACTGTGGAAATAAACAGACATGAACAGTGTGAAGAGAAATGACAGATCAAATGCATCCATTTACGTTTCCAATCTGATATTAGATGATGTAGAACTCATTTCTGAGAACAGATTAATCTCCAGACGCCTCATATATAAAACACTCGTACCGGACTTTAATCCTTAAATCCCAATGGACTTCATCCTACAGTACGACCATACATTTTATGGATGTTTTATAAATCACAAGAACATTTCAGAAACTGTTGTATACATTCAGATATTGGGATCATTCCACACACATGTGTATAAACGAGGCGCAGGACTTTACCTCCGTCTGAGATCTTCTTGATCTCCTCTTTTGCAGAAATCCTCCAGTTTGTCTCTCAGCTGACGGACAGATTCTCTCACGCCATCAAAAAGAGAGAGAGAACCGAAGGGAACGTCGAGTTCGTCTGTAGATTCAGGAGGAGCTGAGAGAGACTGGAAACTCTACAGAAAACAGAAATCAAAACTCATCATCTCCACACTTCAGCCAATAACCTGCACTATATCAGATCTGTGCGGCTCTTGTAGACTTGACTTCTCTTCAGTGACTCGCTTCAATCCAGCACTTTCACACAATCACAAACTTTCTTCTCATATTCATTATATGACATTCATTTCACAAACTATCTGTCACTTACACTCCTTCGTGACAAAGAAAGTAAACTTTTAAAATATAAAAATATATAAGTGCAGATTGGATGTAATGTTTTAAGAGACTTAATTGCATGTTATTTGCAGTTAATTGCATGTTATTGAGTGTTTTGTTGCTCTGCTTAAGTTGGTCTCATTCTGCTCTCATGAAATGTTTCTCTGTGAGTCTCTTGCTCAAGTCCACTATGATCCAGTTCTCCTAGATCTCTGTTACCTGCAGGAACTGGATGTGATCTTGTGTGTGTGAAAGCTGCTCCAGCTCAGCGTCTCTCCTCCTCAGATCATTGATCTCCTGCTCCAGTCGCTCCAGTCGTCCTTCAGCTCGACTCACTGCAGTCTTTTCCTGATCTCTGATCCGCTGTGTGACCTCAGAGCGGCTTCTCTCAATGGAGCGGATGATCTCAGTGAAGATCTTCTCACTGTCCTCCACTGCTGTCTGTGCAGAGCGCTGTTACACACACATCACAATCACACAGTGAGTTCAGTGAGTCCAAACTGAGACGTCTCACACTTCTCTTCTTCTCCAGACTCACCTTATGAGACTTCACAGCCTCTCTCAGATGCTGAAGATCTTTCTGTCTCTGCTGGATTCTCTGACGGATCTTCATCTGCGTCTCCTTCAGCTGTTTCTGGAGGACAAACCAATGACAGCGAATGACAACTGAAATGTCAACATTATTTCATTCAGTGTCCAGTTTATATGAATCCTTCACCCTAAAGTTCTAATTCTGTCATCATTTACTCTTCCTTAGTCGCTTTCCAAACCTGTACGACTCTCTTCTCTATTGTGAGACACAACAGAAGATATTTAGAAGAATGTCTCAACTGTTTAAAATATGGTGGCACGTCATATCAACATCAAACCTCATTGGTTCTTGCACTTCACAGTCACATGACTAAACATCATAATGTCATGACACAACCACCAGAGAAGTTTGATGTTTCTGATGTCATCATATTTGATTTGGGCTCCACATACATGAGTTTATCAATGATTCGATTTAATTTGTGAATCAAACTTTGGCCCTTTTTAAAGGATACTTAATTTGGAAATAATAATACTGACTGGTGAAATAAGTGTGAACTGAATGTAATGTTTTCTGACAATTGCATATTAATTGCTATTAAATTAATAAAAAAATATTAACGGAGGTCTTACGGGCTTGTAGACAACATGAGGGTGAGTCATTAATGACATAATTTTCATTGTTGGTGAACTAACCCTTGAAGAGTGACATTTTGATCTCACTTCAATAGTATTTAAGTATATAATGTAATTTCATAATTCTATTGAGTTAAATTGAAATATTAAATATTATTAAAATGTACTTTAAAGTAAAACTTATTGTAAACCATTTAATTTTGCAATATAAAAAGTGTACTTATGAAACAGTCATGAAAGTTTACTCTCTTTAAGTGCACTTGAGTGGCCTTTCATTTCATTAATATTATATTATCTGCAAGTGCAGATTTTTCAAACATAATTTAATTTTAAGTACACTAAGTTTATTTAATACATTTAAGCTGTAGTTCCTTTTTTGAACCACTAGTTGTTAGATTACTTTTATGCTTTTTCTCCTTTTTGGAGCTTGAAACGTTTTAACTCCATTGACTTTCAATGTATAAACTAAAATATATTAGACATTCTTCAAAATATCATCTTTTATATTCCACAGAAGAAACTCAGTCAAACTGATTTGGACCAACATGAGTAAATGAGTGAGTAAATAAAGACACTTTCATTTCTGCGTGATCAATCTCTCTCAGTTCATACCTGTTTCTCTGTCCTCTGTGCTGCAGTCTGATACAGTGTTGTGGTTTTTATGTTCATACTCTTTACACCACACACAGATGCACTGTTGATCAGTGATACAGAACATTTCTAGCTCTTTATCATGTTTACGGCAGATCATGTCCTGCAGTCGTCCAGTGGCATCAATCACTTTGTGTGGTTTACGAGAGAAAAGTTCCTCATGACGGTCAAAATGAGTTTGACAGTAAGACTCCTGACACACCAGACAGGACTTGACGGCTTTGTGTTTTCTTCCAGTACAGACGTCACACTCCACGTCTCCAGCTCCAGCGTAACAGTCAGCAGGAAGTTTAGTCTTCTTCAGTTTCTCCACCAGTTCAGCCAGAATGGTGTTTTTCCCTAAAGCAGGTCTTGGACTGAAGGTCTGTCTGCACTGAGGGCAGCTGTAGACGCTCTTCTCATCCTCCTGATCCCAGCAGTCTGTAATACAGATCTTACAGTAACTGTGTCCACAGGATAGTCACTGGATCCTTCAGGAGATCCAGACACACTGGACACATGAACTCATCCTGAGAAAATCTGGCTTCTGCCATTTTACTGAATACAGAGACACAAACACACAACAGCTCAACAATACTTCAGTTTCTGTTTCTCCTGAACTGAGGAGTTGAAATGGTTTCCTGCTTGTGTGTTTCGAGTGACGTGTGTAAACAGGGGTGTGTGTAAAGCAGCTTCCTCATTCCTGGTGAAGGAGAGTCACTTTACTGCTGTGTTTATGTGTCCGAGTGGGTCAAACACTTTGTAAATACGAGTTCCAAGCACATGAATAAACCAATCAGGTAAATTCTGCTTTACACAGTCAAGTTTTTATGACTCAATTCCGTCAGTGTTTGGGGCAGAAAAAAGTAGTGTCACAAATTTTTTTAATTACATAAAAAGAATAGCAATGACAACAGTAGTAAGGTGAATATATTGTATACTGTATGCACTGAATAATTGTAGGCCTAGCTATGTTTATTGTGAGACTTGTTACAGCGCTTGAAAACTGTTGCCCATAGGCGCCGATTTCTGTTTCTGGTAAAATACTATGTTACCAAAAGCACATTCTTTCAATACAATTCAACAAATAAACGTATCGTATAATGTTTACTCTAATACTGTAAATAAATAAAATAATAGAAAGAACCATTATTATCACAGATGTTTCATATTAGAAATAAAGTTAAAGAAATCTTTACTTATTCAGTTATTTTGTGGAATACAGAAATTGAAGACCTCTTGTCATTTTTTATGAGAATATTTTGGCTTTTTGTGAGGAGGATGAGTGCTTTTATCTAATTAATTTACTTTTTATAACCAAATTTCACATTCATAATTCAAGTTTACTGTTTAAGGTATTGAGTGAAGAAAAGTTGGACAGATGCTTTGAATAAGAAAGCCATTGGGATTTTTTAAAAGTTTATGAGCTTTACAAATATTAATGTGAAATTTGTATGATATTGTACAGCTATATTTCGATTTCTATATGGCCATTTTTAACGGTTTATTTAGGCCATGGTAATTAACAACTAAGTACCTTGTCTTTCTCTTTTTTGGTTTTATTACCATATATTGAATAATGTTCAATATCTGCATTTGAATGAAAGTGTTAATGACATCGCTGAAAGATGCTTGCTGTCAATGAAAAATGCTAATTCACTTCCGGTTTTTGGACTCGCCATTTTGAGAGCGAGCGAGTGCGCGCGCGTGCTCATTGTTGTGCTCGCGGTCGCGGAGCTCACGGCAACTGGAGTTCGTTACAGCACTGGAATAGGCGAGCTCGACTCAGTTTGAAGACAAAACCGAAGTGAATTCTGATAGTTTGTTGGGCAACAAACTTAAAATGAGTTACGGCAGGCCTCCACCCGACGTAGAAGGCATGACATTGTTAAAAGTGGATAATTTAACGTATCGCACGTCGCCGGAGACGCTGCGGCGCGTCTTTGAAAAGTACGGCCGAGTTGGGGACGTTTATATTCCCCGAGATCGATACACGAAAGAGAGCCGGGGGTTCGCCTTCGTGCGCTTTCACGACAAGCGGGATGCCGAGGACGCGATGGACGCGATGGATGGGGCGATTCTGGACGGGCGAGAGCTCCGGGTTCAGATGGCCCGTTACGGCAGGCCGCCAGACTCCTACTACGGCGGGCGTCGCGGCGGGGGAGCCGCTAGAAGACACGGAGGACACGGCCGCCGCAGCCGGAGGTAACAACAATAACTGTTACCTGCAGATCAGACAGAGTTTATCTGATGTCTGCGTATAGGGCTTTTCTATGTGTTTTCACAATCCGTTTTGTTTTTCTTACGAGGAACATTAGTTCAGTCTGTTTTCCATGACGTCACACGCACTTAGAGGACTGATGCAGTGTCATTTTAAATCATGTTTTTTTTTTTCATTATATGGACTTTAACGCATTTTCACGGGTGCTTTTATCTTTCTTTTACTGTCTTTATGCCTTTTATTTACCTAACAGCGAGTGTCTATGTTCGGTTATAGCTCCTAACTGCTGATGTTTGCAGTATATATGTAGGTTAAAGGTTAGCCTACGGTGATGCATATGGACAACATCGTTTCAAAGTGACTAATAAACCGTTTACAAACTTTTTTTTTAATAATAGGCATTATCGATTAGGATCAGATAATGTGCAGTATTTAAATTCATTTGACGACTGTTTGTCATAAACCGTATAGGCTTGTTCACATCAAGGAGGAGGCACACATACTGTGAGTTTCGAGGTTGTTAATCAGTTGTTTTGAAGTAGTCCCGTTGCGTTATAGAGGGAATGCATTGACGTCACTTTCCCGCCGGAACAACCCCCCTCAGCCTGACTGAGTGGCAAAAGATCTGCTGCGTGACTGGATTTATAAGAGGAAACTGCGAAAATGCGACTAAAACAAACAATTAAACTATGTCGGACTCAATATAGTGTTCCTTACAACTTACTAATGATCCAGTGATCCATGGATATTGACATACAGCCAGTAATCGTGTTGCCTGACATTTATGTTTGCCTGATTTTGACACTGGGGAAATAAAAGCAATATAGACCTAAACATAAAGCAAATTTACCTGTGAACGCTCTATATAAATACAATATAGGTAGGTCTAAATTCGGGTGATCACTTATATCAGTGTTGTATAAAGCCTATATACCATCATATTGTCCAGCCCTAAAACTTTATAGTTGTTTTTTTTTTTGGTCAGTGTTAATTAAGAAACATCCAATAATGCAGAATATGTAATGATAAATATTTAATTGATGAGTTGTTTATATATATATATATATACAATACAAAATATATGTGTATGGTTTTACAGCTAAATTCAGCATATTGACACAAAATGAAAACTGCAAATCCGCCTTTCGCTGACTGGAGTCCAGTTGTTTCTGTGAATTGCAGCGATCCATTTGCTCCTCTTTCTATCGCAGTCTGTAAAAATATACCTCTGATTTTTTGTTAAATCTCGTTGTACAGTCAATCGCAAAGCTCTTTCCCACTTTATATGTGTTGTGTTTGTTTTTTGCGTCATTCACGCTGAACACATATACAGCCGCTCAGTCTTTTTGCCACTCACTGTGAGGAACTGCAGGCACGTGACCGGACGGTGACGTCACGCGCATTCCCTCTATTCTCATTTTAACACAACAGCACGGAATTTGTGGTGTTACCCATGATCCTCTACTGAATATTCCACCAATCATGGAATCGCGCAAAAGAGCTCTTTTAGCCCCGCCCCCTGTCATGAAGCACTGCGGTTTAAATATGTATATTTTGCAATAAATGTAAATGTATTGTCTATAATATTACTATAGTTATATACAATAATTTATATAATATAAATGTTAGGGGTGGGGAAAAAATTGTATTCTCAATACATCGCGATGCGGACGTGGACGATCCTGAAATCGATTCACAAATATCCCAAAATCGATTTTCCAAAAAAAAAAAAAAAAACTATATTATATATATCTTTATAAAAACGTAATATTGACGGAACTTGAAGACGGAAGTGCAGTGACCGGACCGTCTGACGCGTGCACATAACAGAGACGCGATGGCGCGCAAAGGTCCAAACACCCTCCTTGTTAGGTTAAAAGCTGACGTGTGGAAATATTTTGGCTTCTGAAGTTGAAGAGGAAAGGAACTGGGCAAGAGCCACGCTAGTTGTAAGCTTTGTATAATAAAACTAACGACGGAAACATCGACAAATATGACAAGCCATATGACACGTTTCCAGCCATAAGAGGAAAAACACTCGGCTGTACCGGTCGTTATAATATTAATTTACTACAAGTAAGTTAAAGTTATGCTCCTAGTTCAGGCACACGTTTATTTTCCTGTTGGTTCTTTGGAATGCTAATAAAATATATTGTACGTTAATTCTTTATGGGTCATTACTTTGTACATTTAAAGGAAAGTATTTATAGTCACACACACAAAATATTCAGATAATCGATTTGTAACATTATAAATGTCTTCACTGTAACTTTTGATCAACTTAATTTAATTTATCCTTGATAAATAAAAGTATAGATTTCTTTTTTCTTTCTCCCAAAAAATGTAAGAAAAATTCTTACCAACTCCAAACATTTGAACTGTATTGTTTAATGTTACAAAAGCTTTCTATTTCAGATAAATGCTGTTCTTTTGAATTTCTGGGTGATTCTCTGAATTGGGTGCCCTTCAAGCCCCACAAACTTGCTTCAAAGATTTTCAATTGAAGGAAATCACAAAATGCATTTTAATGCTGTCAATTAATAGAACCAGGTGCCTTTGCATTATAATGCAACACAATTGTTCAAAAAATTATTTAAAGATAATGGGTTGCCTAAGTAGTAGACAACAAGCATGTTTGCATGTCTTCACTAACCATCATTACATTTTCATTGAATATCAAACAAATAAAAAGTGCAATTAATACCAAAATGATGCTGCTGCTAATATAATCATATGTTGGTCTAGTGTATTTTTGTTTACTGTTGTAAAATGGAAAATCAATAATCGCTAATTGAGAATCGTTAATAATCGAAAATCGACTGTAATCGAATTGGGACTTCAATAATCGTAATCGAATCGAATCGGGAAATCAGACAGATTAACCACCCCTAATAAATGTATAGATATAACTTTAAATGAATATTTTTATTTTTCTCCATATTTTAAATACGATTGTCTTTCGCAATGTTTCATGGGATTGTAGTTCTTCCCTCAATAAATCCATATTAAGTATATAGTCTTGTACCTTTTTGTAAAAACGAAAAGTTTTTTTTGTCTGATTTTCTAAAACATTTTCCAAATCAAAGTTTGTTATGTTGTCATTAGGGATGCACCGATACCGGTATCGGGTATCGGCCTCGATACCACATTTTTTAAAGTACTCGTACTCGTTAAAAGTCCCCCGATACCGGGACCGATACCACGGTCTGAGAAATGGGTTAATCACAGGCGCCGAGTGCCCGCCCCCAGGCCCCGGCTGCAGCTCAGAGCGGGGAGAAGGCGAGGCGAGCGAGACCTGTCAGCCGCGTGGACCAAGTCGGTACTAAAAAAATGTAAACGTCACGGTACCAAGTCCCGGTCAGTAGCGGTTCTAGGCACGGGCGGAACCGGGCAGTCGCCCGGGTCGGCATTACATGGGGGCGGCCCGGCGGCACGAGCAGCAGTTAAAAAAATCCTCTGTGCCGCGAAGTTTTTCTATTTTTTTATCATTTCAATTATTGCAATGGCGCCCTGCTTGCTGAGAAGGTGGCGTGCGCATGAAGCGATGTCAAGGGATCTCCTGATTCAGTTCACGTATCAGCGTCTTTTGCGCGCTCGAGGACGTTATTTCAAATCCTCTATGTTTTAAATAGGCGCACGGGAAGCGCGCTCATTATGCGCTCACGGGAAGCGCGCTCATATACTGTTCAGTATGGGAGTGCACGTGCACCCACTTGGGTGTTTTTTCTCTTCTCCGTAAATAAATCTTTAAGCAGAACTACAGCAAGCGTTTTTCTGTGGTGGAAATACATTAGCTACTAAAACTTCTTTGTCGTTGTGGAGAGCGCAGTGTAATGAGTGCGTGGTTCTATAGCAACGACAGCCATGGGAAAATCGGTACGAATTTTACTATTAATAATGAAATATAAGCTACTGTGCATTAGTGCTGGGCGGTAAACCGGTTCAAACCGAAAACCGGTTTATATTTTCGTCACGATTTTGATTTTGAATAAACCGCCATACCGGTGTATTTAATTACACAACGTTCGGAACGACCGTTCACGCTGCGCGACCATAGAGTGGCAGTGCGCGACACTGTTTCAGACGGACTCTTTACCCGTTGCACTACTGAGCACCGACGAGGGTAAACAAACAGCAGCGCTCTGTTACGTTACATGGGCGATGGATGCTGAAGAATTAGTACAACATGACAGTGATGACACCGAAGAAGAACTTGTGCCAAAAAGAGGAGCCGGGTCTGTTGTTTGGAGGTTTTTTGTTTTCCAAAAATCCAACGTCGAACAAACAACCATTTTATGTAAGTGCTCTCGGGCTAATATTCTCCGCTGGGGAGAATGACCCGGCAACACAAGCAATTTGCTCCAGCGCCTTAGCCGCAAACATGTCTTGGAATATCAAGAATGTATTAAATCAGCCGCGGATTCAGCCGCGGATTTAGCGCCCTCCACATCAGCATGTAACACGGGAAAGCTAAAAGTCGAGCCAAATATTGTTTCCATTATACAGGATAATCCTGTGTGCCAAGTAAGTTAGCACTTTATATTTATTTTATGTTTGTTCTGGTTTCGAAGCAATACTTTTGAAGGAATAACTAATGCAAGTTGCATAATTTTGTTTTAATTTCTTTAATAGACCTCAAAAGCAATGCAAGACAAGATTTCCTTTTATATTTACTTGAATGCACGTAATGTTCGTGGATTTGTACTTGAACTAGCAAAAGTATTCCAAGTTGTTCTAATTGTGTTGTTTAAAATAAAAGTTCTGTATTTTGACTGCAGTTGTCTTTGCATTTTGATTCCTCACTTCATTAGAATCATGAATGGCTCTTATTTGTAAACAGCATAATTTTCTGGGGCCATGCAAACCTGTATTACTAGTGTGGAATTATTCTACAATATTCACCAATGACAGTAAAATAGACCATCCTAAGTCAATTTACTGCAGTAATTCCTCTCTTAACCAGTAGAAAATGCATTGAACACCTGACTATGCATAAAAAAAAAATAAATAAAAAAAAACCGAACCGAACCGAAAAACCGTTATGATTTTGAAAAAAACCGTGATATCAATTTTTGGTCAAACCGCCCAGCACTTATAAATGTCAGGAATGTACTGTATCTTTATTGACTCATTCTTTTTATAGAGATGATTTAAATGCTGAAATATGAGGTTTATCTTTTTATAAAACCTTTTTTTTTGTGTAACCTTTTTTAAAGTTTAGTAGGTAAGATAAAAGACACTCCTTTAAAACAAATTTTAATGTAATTAACTTGGTGAATTGATTTCACTGTGTATTAGGCTTTTTGTACAATATTCTCTGTATGTGATCATTTTGGTCACTATATTATAGGCTATCTAATAATTTTCATTTAATTAAATGAAATGAAATGAAAGTAGGGGGTAGGGGGCGCTCGAATGGGGTCTCGCCCTGGGTGTAATTCAAAGTAGAACCGCCACTGGTCCCGGTGGTACCGAATACCTGATCAAACCCAGTTCCGTTTGCACATGCATGCACGAAGGGCGTGAAGTTGCGTCATCATCATGAAAGCACTGAGACATGGCGACCGCGGCGCTGCTGATGTGTGTCTGTGTATATTAAACTGCAACACGACTGTTTAAATATGAAACCTGCATGTTCTGCTTGTCTCTGTGTGAATGAACAGTGCAGACGCGCGGTTTCATTTAACGTTAGCTACCTCTCACACACACTGAAGCTCGAGTGACGCTCGCGCTGTCTCCGTCTCTGCTGCCTCACGATATGATGACATGATTCATGATTTCATCTCCGAGAGTCACTTTCATGAGTAACGGTAGGTATTTTACCGTTTCATTTGAGAAAAACGATCGTCATATCATTTCTTTTACTAGGTGTTTCTCAATGTTAAGGATACTTCCCTTTGACATTGAGAAACGCCCAGTGTCTATCAGACACGCACAGAAACTCAAAGGTCTTCACGGCAACCGTCAAAATAAAAGTTTGGTAAGAAATTGACAGAAATAATTATATTAGGCTACTGTACAATAGATTTAACTACGTCTCTATTAATCAAAATTGCTACTACTAATAATGTGTGCATAAGGTTGCTTTTTCTCTTGATTTTTTATAAGCAATATTTCTCAATATCATCAATATTTTCGTATAAACGGCATGTAGCCTTCAATGCTTTCATAAATGTACCATCATAAATAATAGTCATTGAATTGAATTTTTTTTATTTAACTATTTGGAAAAAAGAAAGAAAAAAAGATATATATATATATATATATATATATATATATATATATATATATATATATATATATATATATATATAATGAAATAAAATATAATTAAATAAATTGGAAAAATAGTTAAAACTGATTTTAAATCATGTTTTTTTTTATTAAGTACTCGGTATCGGTATCGGCGAGTACTGAAATGCAAGTACTCGTACTCGTTTTCCAAAAAGTGGTATCGGTGCATCCCTAGTTGTCATCTTCACTGTGGAATTAGAATTCTGTCACTTTAAATGCTTGAGCTCAATTACATCATTCCTCTGTGCCGTTATAGTTCTTGTCTGGATTTCACTATTCTCACAGAACTAAAAAAGGATTATTAAAACTTTATTGTTGTGAATTTTCCAATTTCTTGCCAAGTTGAGTGAAAGTGCAGGGGCCTGATGTATAAACGTTGCGTACGCACAAAATGGGCATAGAAATATGCGTACGCATTTTCCACGCACATATCGGGATTTATAAAAAATAAACTTGCCGTAAATAAGTGCGCACCGTAAGGATGCTCTTGACCGTGCGTACGCACTATTTTAGAAGTGTATGTGTTTTGGCGACACCGATGGTGAGCTGGAGTCAAATGTGTTTTTGCTCACTATTAGACAGAGAATCTAAAGAAAATTATATATCTAAAGAAATATAATTCAAATATAATTTCACAAACCTACCATCACTTGAAGCAAACATCCATCCCTTCTTAAATGACCGCGCCAGCACGCGCGTTGGGCCGTTTAGTGAAACTGACGCACATAGCCTATAATCTAACGGCAGATGGAGTAAAACCGTAAATCTTCATTATGAGTCCAAATCATAAATAGAGTGCATGTTCTCAATAACAGTTTAAATAAATAAAAGAATGATTTAAACTATGTTTTACTTCTAACATAAACATTTAGATTAAATATGCCATTCTCATTAATGGAGTTAAACACTTAAACTACATGAAATCATTACTGAGAAGTTACAAAAAAATTTATATTCAATAAATAGAAATATACCTATTTGTTGTGGATGCCTTTGAACACATTTCTTCTGGCATGCTGTGTTTTGATGTTTTAATGTTTTAGATAATTGCTAATCATGACAAAACCAGATTGTCTGGGAAAATAGTTTTGTGCAAATGATGCGCAACCATGTCTATCTGTTTCCATTAAAATATAAATACAAAATACTAAATATTGAAAATACTATTTGGCCAGTGGAAAAGATTGAGAAAAACTTTCTCTGAAATGTATTTAACACTATTTGATTTATTCATTCAAAAACAAGGCAAGGATATAGGCTACTTAAAAAATAATAATGTTTGTAATAATGTGATGGCACATCCGCATTTCATATTTTCCTAATGTCTTGTACTGTTAAATTTGGTATCACGTGGATGAATAATCATATGCAAATGATATGCAGATGAGGATATGCATATTTAAACTAGGCATTGTAATCTCCATATATGGTTATTTCGGGGAGGAGACGCACGTGCGCACAATCTTCCGCTGACTGGGATTTATAAAGTGAATTCTGCGCAGGTTCTGGCGTACGCGCGGTTTTATAAATCTGAAAACTTTTGTGCGTACGCAAATTCTGCCTTATGTGCGTACGCACACTTTAAGGATGAAATCTACGCAAAGTTTTATACATGAGGCCCCAGGTCTGTGTGTACAGACTCTATTGAAATAATCCATCACTTTTCTTTATATCCACCCACAGCCCGAGGCGTCGGCGACGCAGCCGCTCCAGAAGCAGGAGCCGCTCTCGTTCCCGAAGCCGTTCCCGTTACAGCAGGTCGAGGTCCCGCTCCTATTCCCGCTCTCGCTCCAAGTCACACACTCCCCGCAAGAGGAAGTCCAAGTCTCCTTCCAGGTCTAGGTCACGTTCTCGAATCCAAATCCAGGTCCCGTTCCAGAAGCCGCACGCCTGCATCGAACAGAGGGTCCAGGTCCAGGTCTAAAAGCCAGCCCAAGTCTGCGGGGGAAGACGGACCGGCATCATCCTAAAACACTTCAGTGGTAAGAAAACGTGACCCCGGACAATGATGAATGCATTTGCTTATTCTTTGCAGATGCATCGCATTGGTAACAATGCGGGTTTTGGTTCTGCTTTGACAATGCTGTTGAACTCAATGTGGAATTGTTTCCTCCAAGCTGCTGAATCCAGTATGGCAATGTAAAAGCAGAGCTGTGTTGAGCTGTTAGAGGTGTACCTGCTGCTGTTGGGGTTGCTTTGAAGCAGATGGGTGTTTTGGTGGTGCTGAGGTACGTCTACGAGACAACGGACAGACAGCGTCCTGCCATAAATAAAAGTCAAACACAAACTCGCTGCCAGTTGCTTGCTTTAACCTGGAAATGGGAATAAACGTAGTACGTGAGTTTATAACTAGCAGGCTGGCACGAACAAAGTCTTATCTAACCCGTGTGCAAAACTAAATTAGATTATTTATAGCAGGTGATTTGGGCTGGGTAACGAGTTCGATACTTTCTAGGCACTGACCGAATTGCCTCTACCATCGAGTACCATCGATACCTAAGGGTTTAATCTCGTCAACGTGCCAATAAGCATACAGCATGATTGGCAGTTACGAGGCATCAAGGAAAAACACTAGTTACAGGATGTGGCTCAAATACCCCTTTTCTGCCAAAGCATTTTAAGAGCCGGTTCAGCCCGTGAACCAGTTCTTTGTGTTTCGACAGCCAGAGAACCGGTTCTCCGCCAGGAAAACTGGTTCCAACGCAGCACCAACTCTGCTGGATTAGAACTGTTCTTTTACCACGTCATGCTTACGTCGGGGGCTGGGGGCAGGTTTAGATGAACATCTTTTAGAACCATAATATAGGATCGCAAAGCCAGGAGAAACATTCGCAGAAACACGATGGAGTCCGCCTTTGTAATTGTTATGCTTGAAGTTGGCGCAAGCGTTTCTATTTTTAAAAAAATTGTTTTAATTGAAAAAATTACCGTATTTTCCGCACTTTAAGGCGCACCGGATTGTAAGGCGCGGCACCTTCAACGAATGAGCTATTTTAGAACATTTTTCATATATAGGGCTAGGGCTGTGTGTTTGGCAAGAATCTGGCGATACGATACGTATTCGCGATACATGAGTCACGATTCAATATATTGCAATATATTGCGATACTGTCCATAAGGCGAAATATTGGGATTATTTTTTTAAGTAGGACTATAATTTTAGAAAAAGTAATATTAAAAAAAAAAGACATGATGTGAATTAAAGTCAAACAAGTTTACTTTAGGTAAACAATTCAGTACTCAGAAAGTCAAACTACCAGTTTGGGATTGTGGTTCACAAGTTCATTACAAAAACTTTGGTTAAATGTGTTTTTAGAAGTTGGTCATAAACTTGATAGACTTGGGGGTCGCACACCGGACGAGAAGCGCAGGGCAGCACCGCGCCACGTCTAGGAAAACTCCAGGTGTTGTACACCAGACGTGCACTTTCTCATCAGTGTATGGCCAGCAATATTGTTATGTTTAATGACATGAAATGAAGATAATGTCTGTTCTATGTTATGATTGTACTATACAATTAAATACAATCGTTGCTGAGTCTGCAGTCTGAAAACTTTACCTCAGAGCATCCGTTAACTGAATGAATTGAGAATCTCAACTGAAAAATCCAATAACATCAGTAATTGTCATTTATTTGTATTTCAATTTTATATAAAACTATGTAAATGGCGCTCTGGCGGCAGCAGGATTTTGAACACGGTCCTGAGCCGTTGCTGGGCGCACGCCAGTGTGTGTACACTCACAGAGAATAATGTGTTCGAATTTAAAAGATGTGGCGCTGAGCTTCTCGTCTTGTGTGAATAAAATATCGTGATACTCAAGTGTATCGATTTTTTTTTTTTTTTTTTTCTTAATCCCCTATATAGGGCACACCGGATTATAAGGCGCATAAATACTGCAGTCAAACGTTTGATTGGGTTTGCGTTATGCATCCACTAGATGTGCTGGGAATGTAGCGGTGCGCGGCGCCGGAGGTGAGGCGTTTATTTAGTAAGCGCTCTGGGGCGGACACGTAACTTATATTCGCAGCCTGACTCATACGAGTATTCAATGTGCGTGGCTCGTTGACCGCTACAGCTGGCTGTTTTGAATGAGACTACCCGGTTACTGTGAACGAGAAATGCTTTATGAACATTCTGTGACGCGCGAGCAGCGCCGGGGACAGTGTGTCTGTTAAGAGTGAGCGCTCGTGAGCGGGAGACACACATAACCTGATTTATACGAGGTTGAACTGGCCGTGTGACAAAGCGGCATAAGATGGACACGAGCGCGAGTTTGCGGGCGAATTTAATAACGCGGAGTGTTGTTAACTAATTGATCCATATTTAAGGCGCTCCGGATTATAAGAAGATTAAAGGCTTTTAAGTGCGCCTTATAGCTGCGGAAAATACGGTATGCTAAGAAGAAAACAGTCACAATATAGACCAAATAAATGGAAAGGAAAAAAAGACGCAAGACAGGGGAACATAACTTAATCAGAAAAGATTACATACCAAACAAAAAGATTTAAAGACTTATTTATTTTAATTGTTTTTAAAGTCTTGGTACATGAGTTAGAGATAATCCCAAAGTAATGTTGTACTTGCAAGCATTTCTAGCTAAAACGTATGGCGACGTACACAGTGACGTAATGACGTCGTTCCCTGGGCGCTCTAGTCAGTGGAAAAACAAACAGGTTCTGAAGGGGTTCGCTTGTTGAACCAACACCGAACCAACTTTGAACCAGCACCAGTTCCGAACCAGTTCTTTTTTGGTGGAAAAGAGGTAATATTTCAACAAGTAATATGCCAAACAGGATCTTCGACTGCACGAAGAACTGGGGCGCGGGTGCGTCATAAATGTACCGAAACTCAACGTATCGGGTACTTGCCTCACAGACATGAGAAATAGGCCTATAGAAAGCTGGAAATGCTCTACTTTTAAAACAAACCAATTCAAATTGAAAACAAAAAGTCTGATTATGTAGTCCAAATGAAAGATGAAGTTGACGTTGCGGACTCGTCATCTCTTAAATATAGAGAATAGCAGCCAACACGCTCTCAGAAAACACTAGTTTATTAAGAAGAAATTAAAACATTTCCTTGCTATTTTCCTCCGACACATTCATAATTATTAGACTTCTTTTGCCAGTGCTTTGTGCGCGCTTGAGCACAAGGCGTATTTTGGCCTATACGAGTCTATATTTGTATTGAAAAAAGTATTGTTCAGGAACCGGTATTCGAAATTCGAGGTATTTTTGATTGATACCCAGCCCTACAGATGAATTAGTCTGGCAGTCAGTTTATAACAAAAGTAAGTAAACTAACATTATGAGACTAATACTGTCATTCTGATTGGATGAGACGCATTTAAAGTCAAGTTATGAGCACATGCGACCAGACGTCATACTGCCAGAAATCTAGTCGTTTTAATGGGATGACATTAAAGGGGGGTTTTTTCCTGTCTCACATTTTTGTTTTTAAATAGTGTGTAATGTTGCTGTTGGTGCATGAACAGTATCTGCAAAGTTGCAGCGCTGAAAGTTCAGTGTAAGCAGAGATATCGTCTTTTATAAACCAGGAAGTATAATTGCCTACAAAAACGACTCGTTTTGGACTACAGCTGGGTTATGGTACGTCACTAACCCACACATTTGCATCAACCACTCCCTCCGGAATATGCAGGAAAGGGCATGCGTTCGAGTGAGTTGTGTTCATCCAGCTGTCAGGTCTTCTGTGTTTCGGGCTTCCCACGGACACTATACTTCGACAACAATGGATACAATTTGTGTTTGATTATATTCCTGAAAGTGACGATCGTAATCTAGCTCTCTGTGCTGCGCATTTTACGAGAGACAGCTTCCAGAATCTCCACGAGTTCAACCGGATTAACGTAAACAAGAAACTGTTTCTGGAATCATGAAGCAGATCCAACTTTAAAACCAGCAGTTAAAAGTCAGCAGTTGTTGGGCCACAACCTGTAAGTAGGCTAAGACTTCATCATTTTAAATGTATTTGCATGTATAATTACCGACGGAGCGTTTTTTTTTTTTTTTTTTTTTTTTTTCAAATGCCAGCGCTTGCTTTGTAGGCTTTATGGGCTAGCTGCTACTAGTTAGGCTATTTTGTGTCTACGGCAAACGCGTACAAACATAATGGACCTGAATTTTGTATAAGTACTAATGTTGTAAATGTATTTTTCATATATATATGCTTTATGACTTTATTTTCGATTTGATCAAGAACGTAAACCTGCAAACGCTGTTTGTGTTTAACATTAGTTAGCCAGTCAGTTGCTATCGTTGCCAGTCAGATGCTATTGTGTAAAACAAACGTGTATTAAGTTAAAAAATGAAGCAAATTATCATTCAGAAACCTTTATTAAGAGCCGTGTGTGGTGAGGTTCTGCTTGACTCGATTCATCGTGGCTTTCTCGGTCTGATTCTGCCTCACTGATACTGCAGTCTCCACATCATTATTTACGTGTATCCACCGTCTGTTATCCACCTTTGGCATGCACGCCCGTTTCGCCCGTAAAGGTCATGGGCGTTAATCTTCCGGACAACGTGAGCGACAGTTTAGTCAATCACAACACACCGGCCCAAACGAACCAATCTGAGCTCACAACGTCATTCTGAGGGAGTGTTTTCATAGACTCAGGAAGTCATCCGCTCGTGCAGGGGACAGAGGAGAGCGCGGCTGACAATAAAGGTGAAATTTATGAAAAATAAGACTTTTAAAAAAAGTAAAACCACGGATACATGTTATATTGCCCACCATAAACACAATCATGCAAAGAAAAAGAGCAGTAAACCCGCCCTTTAATACATCACACATTTTATCTTTTTTTTTGTGTGTGTATAGAGATATATTTGTATAATATGTGTGTTTTTTGTGCTATGGTTAACTGTCCATGTCATCTTGATCCCCAGAGACTGTTTTTTTCCTCTCTCTATTATTTCCCCACCCTTCATTTCCATGTTTGGGTGCGTTCAGACCATGACGTAATTCACGAGATTCCGACTTGTAACAAGCAGTGGCAAACTTGTAGATCTCGTAATTACAGCTGGATTTTTGAAAGCGTCGCGTGTTGCGATCTCGTAATAACGACATGGCTTGTTCACATGCTCCGTCACATGCCTGACCGCTGTTTTGTGTTCTCTCAGGTCCGTCTCGTCATGGGGCGATTGTAAATGCGTGACCCGGTTGGAGCCTGAGGAACCCCGGATTGAAAACCCTGAAATCTACACAAAGGCTACATGGGCCTAAAGGTCATTATGACTGATTGGCATATTCAAACCGTTGAAGAGTTATACAGCCCTTTGTTCTTTGTATACATTGTTCCTGTTTTAAACGTGTATGTCCTTTTTAATTCGTTGAGTGGGACGAGCATCACAATTCTATTGGGCTTTAAGGTAACCCTGTTTCGGTGATGGTTCTGAGAGTGCTAGCTGCACCTCACTTGTGTCACTTTTGTAAGACGCTGTTTAGAAATGAATCTAGATTTGGCTTTTTATTGTTGTTAAAAATCTGCGTACAATTATTTCTCTGCTTTGTTTCTGAGATCATTTGGAAAGTATGAATAACTTGTGTTCTGATTACTTTATATCCCAGTTCTGATGTTAAACCAATTTTTTTATTATATACATATAGTTGATTTGGCTTTTCATGAGTGATTATTTGGATTCTAACCCAATGTCTTGTGTATTTTTTGTGCACTAGGCGCAGTTGTCTAGCTGTTGAGTTTTGCTGGTTAGCTGTTAAGATCCGGTGTTGCAGTGCTGAGTGCTTGGCTGTTTCCGGTTTTCTCCAGTTTGCTGCTGTTGCAGGTGTGGTCGAGGTCAAGCAGCATCTGCACAATAAAAAATCCGGTGGCCAAAGCGCTGTCGTCTGTCAGATTGTGTTACACAGTTTGGAAAGTTGGGAGTGTCTTAAATTTTACCTATCAAATTGTTCTGTCTGGATCTTCAATAAACCAGTAGTTATTAAATGCTTCTGTCTTGGTGTCATGGAAAAAATGTGTTCTTGACAGGTGTATTACTATTTTTAAACTAACTTCACTTGAAATAATATAAATGTGAGCTAAAATAAAGTTTAAAAAACCTCTGTCCCCCTGTGGTAAAAACAACATTTCAAAAAAAAATTGTCCAGAAAAGCTTATTTTATTTCATTTTGAGGGTAAACTTTAAATATGTAATTTTTTTGGTAATCAATTTATTTTATTTCAGCTAGTTGCCAGACCAAAATTATTATTTTTTTAAATTTATTTTAAGTTGTAATAAACACTGAAATGATGAAAAATAAAAAAAAAACAAATGACAAATGCGCAACAAAATTACTAAAACTTAAATTAAAATAAAAATCTAAAATATTGATAAATATATTAGTATCTCAATGATACTTAAAACAAGTTCTTGACCTATGGTGTATATTGGCATAATCTGTCATCATAAACCTGTTTTATTTCTGTAATCGGACATTTTCAAGTGAAGGATTAAAATGTAGAACAGAAGTTTATCAGGACATGTTACATTGGAAAGGAAGGTTTGGGAAAAGATTTGTATATGATATGTAAGTTTCTCATTAAAACACCTTTTTTGTTATGATCATCATTTGTACAGTATGATTCCCAGGAAGTGTTGATCCAGCAAGATGGTTTTTGTTTGCTTCAAATATTTCTAGTGGGACATTGATGCACTTCAGATCCCACTTGTGTAACAAAGCCTCGATGGACCAGTCCGCACTGCAATAAAAAGTGTATTAATAAACAAGGCATCTTGGATGGTGAATAATTATGAATGAACCCTATTAATATTACATTTATCAATATAGTGGTAGTAATTATACAATAATGCTTTCTGCAGGGTTCCTACAGTTATGGAAACAACAGAATTCCAAACTGTGATTTCCAAGAATGGAAATGAATCAAATCTTAAAGTTATGGGATTTTCTATAACATTTATTTTTCTTATGTTCATTTTTTGAGCTACAAATTGCTCTTTGTCAGTGTAATCGCTATAAAACTAATGTTTAAAATCAAACGTATGGAAGCTGGTTTCTGCCACAGGATAAAAAATGAAAAAAGGTAATTAAGACATTTCTCACAATTCTGACTTTATAACAATTACGAGTTTATTTCTCACAATTCTGACTTTAAAGGGATAGTTCACTTTGAAATTAATTTTTGATATGTTTTATCTTACTTCAAGTGCATCCAAGATTTAAGTGTTTTTGTTTCCGCAGTATTTTCAATTTTGATATTTTTCGGTCAAACCGTTCTTGTCTGTCAGTCATACACTGGAGGCTAAGGGGGTCCTCCCTCGGTTCACCTCAAAGAGCATGCACAGAGAAGCTGTAGGGGTCCAAATTAAACATGATTTAATGACTCGTAAATGTAAGTCCACATTGATGGCCTAAGTTTGTGTGAGAAAACAAACAGTATTTATATCATTTTTACCTCTTGTAACACAACCATGTCAAACTGATCTGAATCAGATGTCCAACTGAACCGAACTGAACCATGTCCAACGTTCCGCCGTAAGTGATCGGTTGCATGTCTATGTCACTCATTGTTTACACAGAGATTTCGGAAGTTTTACCTTTCACTAAACATTTTAGATATACAGGAAATCGCAATTGAAGAACGATTTTGATGTATCTAAATATGTTTAGTGAAAGGTAAAACTGAAATCTCTGTGTAAACAATGAGTGACGTACACGTGCAGCTTCGATCACATGCGGGGTCCCTCAAGGTTCCATTCTAGGACCAGTACTATTTTCAATATACACTCACCGGCCACTTTATTAGGTACACCTGTCCAACTGCTCGTTAACACTTAATTTCTAAGCAGCCAATCACATGGCGGAAACTCAGTGCATTTAGGCATGTAGACATGGTCAAGACAATCTCCTGCAGTTCAAACCGAGCATCAGTATGGGGAAGAAAGGTGATTTGAGTGACTTTGAACGTGGCATGATTGTTGGTGCCAGAAGGGCTGGTCTGAGTATTTCAGAAACTGCTAATCTACTGGGATTTTCACGCACAACCATCTCTAGGGTTTACAGAGAATGGTCCGAAAAAGAAAAAAACATCCAGTGAGCGGCAGTTCTGTGGGCGGAAATGCCTTGTTGATGCCAGAGGTCAGAGGAGAATGGCCAGACTGGTTCGAGCTGATAGAAGGGCAACAGTGACTCAAATAACCACCCGTTACAACCAAGGTGGGCAGAAGAGCATCTCTGAACGCACAGTGCGTCGAACTTTGAGGCAGATGGGCTACAGCAGCAGAAGACCACACCGGGTGCCACTCCTTTCAGCTAAGAACAGGAAACTGAGGCTACAATTTGCACAAGCTCATCGAAATTGGACAATAGAAGATTGGAAAAACGTTGCCTGGTCTGATGAGTCTCGATTTCTGCTGCGACATTCGGATGGTAGGGTCAGAATTTGGCGTCTACAACATGAAAGCATGGATCCATCCTGCCTTGTATCAACGGTTCAGGCTGGTGGTGGTGTCATGGTGTGGGGAATATTTTCTTGGCACTCTTTGGGCCCCTTGGTACCAATTGAGCATCGTTGCAACGCCACAGCCTACCTGAGTATTGTTGCTGACCATGTCCATCCCTTTATGACCACAATGTACCCAACTTCTGATGGCTACCTTCAGCAGGATAATGCGCCATGTCATAAAGCTGGAATCATCTCAGACTGGTTTCTTGAACATGACAATGAGTTCGCTGTACTCAAATGGCTTCCACAGTCACCAGATCTCAATCCAATAGAGCATCTTTGGGATGTGGTGGAAACGTGAGATTCGCATCATGGATGTGCAGCCGACAAATCTGCGGCAACTGTGTGATGCCATCATGTCAATATGGACCAAACTCCCTGAGGAATGCTTCCAGCACCTTGTTGAATCTATGCCACGAAGAATTGAGGCAGTTCTGAAGGCAAAAGGGGGTCCAACCCGTTACTAGCATGGGGTACCTAATAAAGTGGCCGGTGAGTGTATATGCTTCCCCTTGGTTCTATTTTTAAGAAATATAGCATTTCATATCATTTATATGCTGATGACACCCAGATGTATCTGCCCATTAAGCATGGAGATGATACATCTGAGGAAACACTTTTTGAGTGTCTAAAAGAGGTAAAATCCTGGATGAATAATAACTTTCTCCAGTTAAATAAGGATAAAACAGAAATAATTATATTTGGCCCTAATAGCAGTACAAATAATATAGCTGGAAAACTAGGACCTCTGTCATCAAATTTGAAGACAGGTTAAGAATCTGGGATTTATCTTTGACACAGAATTAAAGTTTGATAGACAGATCAATTCGGTGGTGAAGAATAGTTTCTTTCAATTGTGAAATATAGCTAAACTTAAATCTATCCTATCATTCAGTGACCTGGAGAAAGTAATTCATGCTTTTATTTCTTTGAGTCTTGATTACTGTAATGTTCTGTATCTGAGTGTAAGTCAGTCCTCTCTGTCACGTCTTCAGCGAGTACAAAATGCAGCAGCAAGGTTGTTGACAAACACAAAAAATATGGATCATATATCCCCTATTATGGCCTCGTAACACTGGCTACCAGTTCATTTTAGAATAAAGTACAAGGTACTTTTATATACGTTTAAAGCTTTGCATGGACTGGCACCAAAATATGTGTCTGAACTTATACAGTTTAGTTGCTCACAGAAATCCCAGAGATCACAAAATCAGCTGCTCCTTGAAATTCCTCGGTCACGCTTAAAAACTAAAGGAGATCGTGCCTTCTCAGTTGCTGCTCCTAAGTTGTGGAATGGGTTACCAATATTCATCAGATCCTCTACTTCTGTAACCATGTTTAAATCTCAGCTTAAGACATATTTGTTTGATGAGGCCTTTGCTGACCGCTAGATCTTTGATTTTACATTTATAGTATTTTATTACTTCTTTATTTTTACATTGTATTCTTTCTTGTATTTTCTTGTGTTTTATAACATTTGTTTGAAATTGTACAGCACTTTGGTACACTATGTGTTTTTTAAGGTGCTTTATAAATAAACTTTGATTTGATCCGATCAATTCCAGCGCATGCGCAGACCGAAAGCGCCCGTGCCGTCAGATCAGTTTGACATGGCTGTGGTTACAAGAGGTAAACATGATATAAATACTGTTCGTTTTCTCACACAAACCGCTCGTTTCGTGTCTTAGGCCATCAATGTGGACTTACATTTACGAGTCATTAAATCATGTTTAATTTGGACCCCTACAGCTTCTCTGTGCATGCTCTTTGAGGTGAACCGAGGGAGGACCCCCTTAGCCTCCAGTGTATGACTGACAGACAAGAACGGTTTAACCGAAAAATATCAAAATTGAAAATACTGCGGAAACAAAAACACTTAAATCTTGGATGCACTTGAAGTAAGATAAAACATATCAAAAATTAATTTCAAAGTGAACTATCTCTTTAACACACAATTACAAGTTTATATCTCACAATTCTGGGAAAGAAAGTCAGGAATTGCGTGATAAATTTACTCTAAATTTATAACTGGAAATTCTGATGTTTTTATTACAATTGTGAGAGACTTGCAATTGAGAGAGAGAAAAAGTTTATATGGTGCAAGTTGCAACTCTTTATTCTCGCAATTGCTAGTTTATGAATTGCAATTCAGACATTATTTTTGTTTATAACTCGCAATTTTGACTTTTTCTTCTTACAATCGTCAGATATATACTTGCAATTACGAGAAAAAGTCAGAAGTGGCAAGATAAGCCGCAATTACCTTTTCTTAATTGCAAGTTTATATCTTTTTCAACTCTGCCTTTATTCTCACAATTGCAAGTATATATCTATGGTGGTCCAGTAGTTCACAACACAAACTCAAGCCACAAAACAAAAAAATCAAGTCACAAAACTACAAAATGAAACCAAATCAAATCACCTTCTCTCCTGGTATGTAGTCCAGAACTGAGCATGAGGGTTTCTTCTTATGAGAAAGGAGATGGTCACGAGCACGTCTTCAAAATCTGTCCAAAGCAATGTTTTGTTGAATATTTAGAAACCTGTGTAACATTTAAGCATAAGGATAAACCATGAGGAAAAAGCGCATCACCTTCAGGTTCATAGAAGACATCTGAGCCCAGGATGATGTCCAGCGGCGTCAGCGAGAGGAGCTCCGGCGACACCTGTCCCCAGGTGAGTCCCAACACAGGCACGCCGGGCAGGCTGTTGGCGTACACATGAGCGCCTGCAGTTCCTCAGACAGAGGGGCAGCTCGGCACTGTCTGACAGCATCACACGCGCCCCACACCTGCCAGCCACCACACCTGGCAAACCCACCCGGCGCCGAGCTGCAACACAAAAACAGGTTATTACACCCAATTTGACCCAAATTACATTAGCTTGAAATATGCATTGCTCACAATAAGATCTATAATAAGCATTTAGAAAATAGACAGGGTGAAATGTCATTTCATGCCAACTTCAGCACAGCAGGACTTGGAATACTAATGGAGGGGGTTTGACTCCGATTTAAGTCACGAATGTGAACGTGTCAGAGGCGTCAGATGTGTGTATAATACCTCAAGAACAGTCTTGTTCTGTAGTTCCTCTCTAGCCATCCACACATACTGTGATAGCACCACCGCACAGGGCCACACATACATGCCATATTGTGAATCAAGAACCTGAAATAAATCAGTGTTTATTGGCGAATTATTGACAAATTAATTACATTATAGTATTACACACTTTGCTGTACCTCAGGGATAGACACAGTTAAGGAGTGTTCACAAGTCCTGAAATGTAAATGATTTCTCTATTAACGTGTGAGAGGATTCGTTCATGGCCTTGCTGATGTTTTATCTTTCCAGTGTTTGTAGTTAACACAACATTTTCAGCTTTCCAAAACAACATTAAATCAATTTCGTCAAATGTACTACGTACGTTTAGGCGGTCTCTTTATCTGGTGACGTTCTATTGGATCGTTAGTCT
>JAQIUQ010005623.1:0-110000 GCA_030378365.1 Hybognathus amarus | reverse complement strand
TTTCGTAGTGTGAGAGTTCTTCTGCTTGATGAAAGCATTGTTGTCTGATTACTGATGCAGGAACTACACACCTGAGACAAGTAAGTTACCCATAGACAGTATAAGAACAGCAAGTACCGCATCGTCAGCTCCGAAGACACAGCCCGTGGTCGAAGGCGAAGCAGGAGGATCTTGCTACTAGGGTCCGAAGGAGTGAGAGGCTCGAGGGCGGGAGTAAGTCGAAGTGCAGGGCAAGGAGCACTTTTAGACAAAGTGGACCTGCGTCGGGTTCTGGCGTTCAAGACTCAGAGCAAGCACCTGAACAGGACCACCTGTCGACACGCGCCAGTGGGCAGGTCCTGTGTGGCAAAAGGGGTGGTTGCCATGGTTGCGAGAGTGACAGTCGCCTAAGCCAATTTGTTCGTCCCATCCATCCGCCCCGGTTCGGACTAATGAGCTGCGTTCTAGTGCACATTCGCTTTAAACGGTCTAAGAGTCACTCCCATTCTTCAGGCACTCTTTTTTTCAGTATACTTAGATTTTAATTATGCATTGATATATATAGAAAGTTTAAACAAATATGGTAAAAAGTTTTTATAAAATTCTGACCTTCAATACCTTTAACCCAATTATATTTAAAATTACACACTTCAGCTTTAAATGCTTGAGAAGAGATCTAATGAAAAGAGCAGTGGAGTGGAACAAGGCCAGGTGTGAGGATTACCTGTGACAAGACAAGCTCTTCCTGGATGCAGTTTTTAGAGGATATCACTACAGAACAAGACATATCCAAATTCCTAACATAGCCATCAAATATTAGATGTTTTGTAAGGCTGGACTAACAGCACAAGTCATCTGTGGGGTTTGAAACAAGGATGGAATCAGTCAAGTGGCTCTAGTCACATGACTGGCCTGCTGTGACACACCTGCACATACAGGAAAAGAGAAATTAACTGAACATGGTGAAAGCGAAGAAACACCCTGCATCCTTTCATCACCAGACAGTGCGTTTTAAAACAACTTAACACAGCAGTTAACGCTCAATATAAAGATGTCGTATGCTCAAAAGACTTTTGGCACAGCAACAGGTGGAATAAGCGAGATAATGCATATAAATCATCGTTGTTATTAGCACACAACACGTTTTGTTTCCTGAAACAAATTAAGCCTAATTTTCTTGAAAACAGAGATCTGCAAATATAGAGACACGCATTAACATAATGACCGAGGTGGCATAAATCTCAGTCTGCAGAGATCCAATGGAAACAGTGAAGGAAAATATTGAGAAAGTAAAGAGCTCATTACAGCAAAGCAAATAAACACTCCATAATTCATCAGAAGTGGAACAGAGAGGCAGTGTGTTCACAAGTGTGATTCACAGAACACAAGAATTCACCACCCATACAGCAAGGGCATTTCACCCAAGACATAAAAACAACAAAAAAAAGAGACAAACAGCAAAAATAAATCTCTCCAAATGTAACTGAAGGAATTGAAGAGACATTTGTGGAAAAATTAAGCCTTAGTTTCCAGTGTTTTGTTTAGATTTTCTACCAAACTTTGTTTTGGCTACAGTAATAGGAACATAAGGTGATAATCAGTTTAGTAACATCAATAACAACAACTCAATATTCGACAATATTGAATTTTTTCAAAATGCTTTAGATAAAAAGCCCATGTTTGTGATAGAGCCTCTCCAAAAACTATAGACACTTTCACTTTAAAGGTGTCATCTGCCATAAAAAAAAATATCAAAATTCATACTCCACATTCCATCCCGGGCGGGGGGCAGTCTGCCTCCAGAAAGTGTTAGTTGTGCCACGGCCGCGCTCGTGTGCACTCTCACGTCGTACAAACAACATGAGCGAGCGCTGTTTTGCTCTCCCTAGTGCAGTATTAATCAAACCATTTGACACGATAGTAAAAGGTTGGAAGATCGCGTTTCAACGTGATGGAGCTTTTGGAAAAAAGATCTCCAGAGATTTACAGAACTCAATGAACATCATCCAACACTAAATTATAAAGGCCGTCTCATAGACGGCTGTATAAGAATATAAGCTGGTGCATTTCGACGAATACACTTGGGAGATCAACGGCATTTTTACGGTATTCGTTCTTTGTTCATATTACATTTTTATTGTTAGTTTTAAAGTAATTTGACAGAAAGCATTCGCTCATGTTGACCAAGCTAGTGCCAATTCAGAGCTGCCATTACATTCGCAGCCCTGACTCATATGTGTGTCTCAATGTGTGGCGGCTCGCCTGACAGCAATGGCTGGCTGTTCTCGGATGAGACGACCCGGTGACCGTGAAACAGGGCCAGGGGGGGGCGCTTTATGAACATTTTGTGACGCGGCGGCAGCGCCGAGGGACAGTGTCTGTTAAGAAGTGAGCGCTCGCGAGCGGGAGACACACACATAACCTGATTCTATACGAGGTTCTGAACTGGCCGTGTGACAAAGCGGGCATAAGATAGGACACGAGCGCGAGTTCGCGGCGGAATTTAAGCAATGCAGAGCATTTGTAAACTAATTGATCCATATATAACGCGGCTCCGGATTATGAGGCGCACTGACGTTTTGAGAAGATTAAAGGCTTTTAAGTGCACCTTTATGGTGCGGAAAATATGGGGCAGTTATGATATATAAAAAAATCTCAGCTCTCAGATTCTGTCGAATTTATTACGCAATTAAAACAATACATACACCTTTGGTGCTTGTAAATGTTACACGACAGATCCCTCACAGCACGATGAACCGAACCCGAACACTGTTGAAAGATACAGTATGTTACCATTGAATGTATTCCTGTCATGCATAATACTCGACCAATCATTTTTTTGAACTTTTCCCTGAACTGAAATTTCATCATGGGCTGTTCTTTCCATACGTAACATCAGGTTCAAGGACACCCACAAGCCTTGTGTGTTACTCGTGCTATTTCAGTTCGGGTCGTCGGTATGGGTTGCCCGCTCGATACCACCTCCCATGGCCTAAACTGGTATTATGAGCAACTGCCAGGCCAGGGCTACGTAATTTAGCATGTTTGCTAATTCAGGTTAATCTCGGCAATACTATAACTTTGTCATTTTTTTAATGACATCATCCACCTTTATTTCTTCTCATTCTTTGATGCGTGATAGTTCATTTTTTTGATATTTTAACTTCAATTATTACAGAGATGGCACTTTTAAACTAGACACATCCAGGTAAGGTCAACTACTCATCCAACAACCAACTAAGTCAATTATATAACTGACAAGTCTGCACATCACTATAATGGCCAAGTTCGAACTGACCAGCTGTAGGTGTGCTAATGGTATTACCCTGAGCAAAGCATCCAATTAGTAGCAAGCTAAACAACAACAAAACAACCAAAAATAGTTTAAGCAGCTATGTTTCCACATGGCTAGTGTTATGGTTGCTTTCAGAAGGGTTGCATGTGTATTACTTTTTCAACAAAACATGAAGACAAATCAATCAAGTTACATTAAAGCACATTGTTCTCATCGGAATGCAATTAAGAAGTTTTGTGCTAATCTAGACTGCAGCTACTGAGTACTGCAGGTTGTGAGAATACTTTAGGTTTGCATGATATATGTATATCTATATATTCGAATGTATATAAATACATATATATATATATATATATATATATATATATATATATATATACACACATACACATACACTCACCGGCCACTTTATTAGGTACCCCATCCCTAGTAACGGGTTTGACCCCCTTTTGCCTTCAGGAACTGCCTCAATTCTTCGTGGCATAGATTCAACAAGGTGCTCGGAAGCATTCCTCGGGGAGTTTGGTCCATATTGACGTGATGGCATCACACAGTTGCCGCAGATGTGGCGGCTAGCACGTCCATCAGATGCGAGTCTCCCGTTCCACCACATCCCAAAGATGCTCTATTGGATTGAGATCTGGTGACTGTGGAGGCCATTTGTGAGTACAGCGAACCCATCGTCATGTTCGAGAAACCAGTCTGAGATGATTCCCAGCTTTGACATGGCGCCATTATCCTGCTGAAAGTAGCCATCAGAAGTTGGGTACATTGTGGTCATAAAGGGATGGACATGGTCAGCAACAATACTCAGGTAGGCTGTGGCGTTGCAACGATGCTCAATTCGGTACCAAGGGGCCCAAAGAGTGCCAAGAAAATATTCCCCACACCATGACACCACCACCACCAGCCTGAACCGTTGATACAAGGCAGGATGGATCCATGCTTTCATGTTGTAGACGCCAAATTCTGACCCTATCATCCGAATGTCGCAGCAGAAATCGAGACTCATCAGACCAGGCAACGTTTTTCCAATCTTCTATTGTCCAATTTCGATGAGCTTGTGCAAATTGTAGCCTCAGTTTCCTGTTCTTAGCTGAAAGGAGTGGCACCCGGTGTGGTCTTCTGCTGCTGTAGCCCATCTGCCTCAAAGTTCGATGTACTGTGCGTTCAGAGATGCTCTTCTGCCCACCTTGGTTGTAACGGGTGGTTATTTGAGTCACTGTTGCCCTTCTATCAGCTCGAACCAGTCTGGCCATTCTCCTCTGACCTCTGGCATCAACAAGGCATTTCCGCCCACAGAACTGCCGCTCACTGGATGTTTTTTCTTTTCGGACCATTCTCTGTAAACCCTAGAGATGGTTGTGCGTGAAAATCCCAGTAGATTAGCAGTTTCTGAAAATACTCAGACCAGCCCTTCTGGCACCAACAAACATGTCACGTTCAAAGTCACTCAAATCACCTTTCTTCCCCATACTGATGCTCGGTTTGAACTGCAGGAGATTGTCTTGACCATGTCTAAATGCCTAAATGCACTGAGTTGCCACCATGTGATTGGCTGCTTAGAAATTAAGTGTTAACGAGCAGTTGGACAGGTGTACCTAATAAAGTGGCCGGTGAGTGTATATATGAAGAGTTCAGATGCAAAAGCCTCTAAGTGCCATTTGAAATTTTCTTCTAAAATGACCATTTTATCAAGCTTGTATGTTTAAGTTCAGTAATTTCACTTAAATGGCAATGAAGATTACCTATTAATTGTCATTTAAGTGAAATTACTGAACTTAAATATACAAGCCTGATAAAAATTGTCATTTTAGAAGAAAATTTCAAATGGCATTTAGAGGCTTTTGCATCTGAACTCTTCATATATAGTTCATTAATCTGCTAAAACTAGATCTGTTTAGTTACCCTACTAAAGGGATGTTTTTAGGGCACAAAGCACATGTCCAATCAGGAGCTAATTGACGTCACAGAACATAATTAAACAAGCCTTCCTTGACAAGCTGTTCAGACAACTCACTAAAGAGCAAATGTAGTTTTGCCTACCTAAAACCAAGGGATGTATAGTCAGCAAATTGATATGCAAAAGAAACCTCTTCAGAGTGATACAAGACCCCACTTCAAAATTATCCTTCTTATTATACACGGCTACTTGCCAAATTACTAAATCAAACAAGAAAAAAAATAGAACATTTTATTTCCTCAAGATGCCTCACAATACATGCTTGAGCGGTCTGTTATCAGTTGTATTTGTGGAATAACAGACCGCTAGATGACACGACTAAAGAGTCAGAATCGAGTATTGCAGGTCAGGGAGCGGAGTAAAAATATAAATGAATGATGCATGGAAAAATTTGTGAAATGCCTGCAAGTCCCAGGTAGTGCAAACAATGAATCTACATCAAATGTCACTATGCCAAAACAACCCATCTACACCAGACACAAGCAGGGCGACCAAGGTAAATAGAAACCAGATGCTGTCTACAATAGATGTGTTGCGCGACAATACGAATTATCGACAGATTCACTAGTACAACGGTTGGTAATGAAGAGAGACCACAGTGTGTTTTGCATCTCCCTGAAAGTATGAAGCCAAAAAAAGTTAAGTTGCCACTCTCACAAGCACAAAGAGAATCCAACTGAAGTTGGGAAGTTGGCTACTGTATTAATAGCAATGTTTCAAATAAATCCTATAGCATTGTTAGTTAAAATATTAATAAAAATATTGATGTTAAATACTATATTAAATTTAAAATGTTATTAGTAAATGTAGAAATGTAAATTAAGATTATTCTTAGGTCATGTTAAATAATTTAGAAATATTGAACTCATTTTTCTCTAAAAAGAAAGTCACTTTAAGACAATGTGCAAATTAACACCAGTGCTGAGTATTTTCTCCTTAAAACTGCAGTGAAAAAAGACACTCAAAACAACCAGGTTACCAGGTTATCCCATTTTTCTGTTATAAAAAATCTGTGTATATAATGATAAGTGTTTCTAAGGATACTAACTTTTCGAAGGCAGCCGTCTGACTCCAAGGTGGTGAATAGAATTATGGTTTGTGTAACATTAGCAACACATTATTAGCTGTTTGATTACATAGTCAAGCCAGAGGCTAATCATATAAATTACTGTTATGCGTCCGACATTGTAGAGAGTGATACATACAACCATTCTGTTACCATTGTGATATATCAACAAGCCTGTATGAGTGAAGGCGGGGCTCATTTGCATATTCATAGTTCCGCATACTAAATGAAGCAAGGGTGTATAATTATATTAAAGCTATTTTAAGGCATGGATACAATTATTGATTACAGGGGAGAACTGATTTCACACTCCCCTGAGAAATTCTCCTGAAGAGAATCTCTATCCTCTACTTGCGTCTGAATTGATGTGAGAGCACATGAAAAAGCAGAGCAACACTCCCTAGCAACTCACACCTCCATTAAAGCAGAAGACATGACAGTCATGTGACCATTTTTATTCCCCAGCACAACAAGTGAAAAGAGAACCATTCAAAAACTCATAAAGGTATTGAGTGCACAAATATTAAAGGGTTAGTTAACCCAAAAATGTGCTCATCCTCATGTCCTTCCAAAACTATATCACTTTATTTCTTCTATGGAACACAAAAGATGATATTTTAAAGAAATGTTGCACTATTATTTGTCACTATAATGGTTACCAATATTCTTCAACATATCATCGGTTGTGTTACACAGAAGAAGAAAAAAAAGTGTTAAACCATGCGAGGGTGAATAAAGTTAAACAACAGAATTTGCAACCATGGTGAATCATTAAACTCCGCCAAAAAACAGCCACTGTTCAACAACACCGAGTCTGATTAGATATGATCCACATGGACTTTTTCCCTACACCTCTTTGCATTACTCTACAGAGTCCTCAGGGAGTATCTTGGGATATCTAAAAGTTCAAGAGATTTGTAACCTTTCTATTATTGGTATTTTCAGCACTGATTTTTGTGGTAAATCTATCCAATAAAGTTCCATTCGTTAACACGAATAAATTAAAAATATCAAGTGCTAACAATTTTTAATTTATTTATTATTATTATTATTATTTATAGACCAGACAAGAGTAGGTTAAAACTTACAATGAACAGTTGTATTTTTATTAACTTGCATTAAGTAATAGACTGTAATAAATGTATTACTCATGCATTAATGTTAACTTAATTGAACCTTCTTGTAACTTTGTAATCGATTTTTGGTTGTGATAAATATGCAAAAATGTGAAATGTTAACACCAAGAACTATAAAAAAAGTTGCAATCATTGCTCCAATTCTGTGAGAAATAGATTAGTCAACAGAACAACTATAACAAAAGCAACATGATCGTGACAATATTGTTGGAATTACGTAAAAAAAATACAATAAAAAAAATCCAGCTGATGAAAGATAAAAACATTGAGTGAGATTGTAAAGAGCTTGAGAATTTAAGCATATCCACACTTAAACAGAACATTATTAGGGATCCACAATGTATTGGCCTGGTAAGAAAATTGGCCGATATATTAAAGCCGATAAGTAACAGATTTTTTCCTTCAGCTGACACACTTCAGATGCCATGAAGTGTTCACCATGATGGTTTCGAATAGCTAGAAATATGATTGGAATCACTTCAAAAAAGGAAAATGGTGCAGTGGATAAGACACATGCCTTTGGTGTGAGAAACCCTGGTTCGAATCCACTGTTAGACACCAATGGGTCCCTGAGCAAAACACTTAACCCCTAGTTGCGACCACTGAAATTAGGCGTGCGACCTCTGACATATGGCAATTGTAAGTCGCTTTGGATATAAGCGTCAGCTAAATTAATAAATGTAAATGTAAGATGAGGTTCAGTACAACATGTGAAACACAAGTCTGTCATATGGGCCACAAATAATAACGAGAACATTATAATTTCATCCTTGAGACATGACTTTTATGGTGAGACTTTTGTTTTTGCAATCAGGCTCTCAAATAAAAATAAAAATTATTTATCCGGTTTATTTGGTTATCCGTATTAGCCAAAATGTGCATCGTGCATGTATGAAGTGCTGCTGGTCGCATGGTTGACTGGATAGAGAGGCTCGGGAGCGCGCATGCACGTCACATCTGATGGATTTCGCAGGAAATCCGACCCAGAGACCTCACTTATAAATATGAATATTAGCTAGAGCCCGACCAATAAAGGATTTTGAAGGCAGATACCGATACAAATATTTTTGGGTGTTAAAATCCGATATTCCGATATATCGGCCGATTTTTTATTTTATTTAAATTTTCAGAAACGTGCAACAAAACATTAACAGATTTCCCTAACATTAGTTATTTGTAGTTATTTATGAGTTTTAACTAAAATAATATGATAATGCATTTTAAAAAGAAACTCGTTTCTTTTATTGTCACAACAATACAGACTGATGACAGTGGCATTAGCTCGCTTTGTCGTTAGCTAGTCTATGATGAGCCATAATTTAACAATGGATAACATCATACTCCAAATTGTAAAACATACATTTTTTAATATAACAGGCCAAGGAGAAATGATATGTCTCATTGCTATAACTGTCACGCACTATTAAAGAAATACTTCAGTCACATTGTCAAAAGTTAAAAGAACAGTCAGTCAACTACACTGTAACAACGTAACGTAACTATTACTAGCTAATTCCGCTTCACTCTTGGCTTATTTAACAGCAGCAAAACTGGACATGATAGTCACAAATTTTTGTTGTGCTTATTTGAGTTAAGAGAACTGATGGAGATGTTCTTTTAATTGTTATTCAAGCAATGTATGTCTCGTGACCAACTCAACGAGTGTTGCTAACAGGAACGGTGTAGAGTGCCCTTTGGTGGACAAACTATACAACTCCAACACTCATGACATGGTTCAAGCGTGTTTCGTCCGTTTTTTAATGAAATATTCATTTATCGGCCATTATAACTGCCGAATACCGATATTTTGGAAAATGTCTAATATCGGCCGATAATATCGGTCAGCCATATATTGTCTGGCTTAACATTAGCCTTCAGAGGTAATAGCAAAACCCGAAAAGTGGATCATTGCAATGTGATTACAACCCCTTCAAACACAGGCAATAAAAAAAGGATTCATTTTATTTAAAAAGTTACATACAGAACCTTTAAAAGCACACTTTTTATGACTAAAATAACAGTGAAGGGTTAAAAAAATTAATTCGCAAAAATTAAAACGGGAAAAAATGGAATTTGGGGAAAAAACGGAATTTGGGAAAATTAAACAGATTTCACAGGGCCCTCGTGGGCTAGTCGATGAAACACTGAGGACGAAAGGGTCCACTTGAAGACCCTAGAGATGTCCCCTACTCGCCTCAATCCAGACGGTTGCCGTGCTGGTCCACTAAGGAGACCATACTGTAGTTGCAACCGTCATGTGTGCTGATGCGCCAAGTACACTGCAGTGGTTAACACTGAACAGAAGGAGATTCACATCACCATATGGAAAGAAGCACAAATGGATGGAGAAGTAGTTTACTGTAAAGCTACCGCTTAGTTTGTGCTTATCGTGGCGAAAGCAGAGTACAACAGCATGACGTTTTAACATCTACTCTCGTGTAATGGGAATCATATAGATAACATTAGTTACCTCTATACTTATTGTGCTTGGTGGGTTGACATAGGCTACTGAACTTTTATTTGTAGATGTGTAACATACATGTGTAATAAACGAAGAGACGTTTCAAATCAGCAGAAATAAGCAAAGCTGGCTACAAAGTTCTATGCCTTGTAGTATGCACTTGTCTTAAGCCGAAATCCACAGTTAAGTGAATTAAGAGCTGATTTATCAGCAGACACACAAGAAGATTTCCCTTTAACCCCTTTTACTATCAAATGCATTAACAAACAGCAGAGCTTTCAACTGAGCAACAGAATCAATCATCTTCCATCAAAGGAGAAGCAGAATGCGAGTGAACTTCAAGAAAACTCACTGGTAGTGAACACCTGGAGGAGTCCAGAGAATACAAAGGGAGTCGGCAGTGAAAGGCTGCTGGTTTCCGCAACCCTTTAAAACCAAGACTGTCTTCAAATGAAAACCACACAGCAGACCTGCTCTTATTTTAGCTGAGTGCCATTAAGAAGTGGTTGGCCTGAAAAAAATATTCTGTTCAAAGAGCAACTCATCAGATGACCCGGTTCCTTTCTCTCATCTCCCAATCCGGTCATGCCTTCTTGTATGCTCTCTTTGTGTCTTGTCAAGACATTAAGGGCATTCAGCAAGTCACAAAGATCCATACGGGAGACGCAAAAGACTAAACCTTGTCTGCTTTCTTAGTGTAAAGGCCACATTCACAAATAGCGCTTCACCCACCCCTATAGATTCCAGCGATTCTCACATGGAAATGTATGTTGTGGAAAGGGTGTGAGGACGAAAGAGCTTGCACACTATCCTGTGTGTTTTTTTTCCTCTCGCCCTTCCTTGCAATTTGATCAAACCCTTTCCATGGTATCCAAGAGTGACCTACAAATTTCATCAGCTTAAAAACCAAACCAAAGTGTCTGTGCATCACCGACCGTTCTGATGCTTTAACTTTACAACAGGTGATAAAAACAACTACAAAAACTAGAGACACATTACTTGGATACAGTAATGTTTTCAAACTTGCAAACTGACCTCTGTGTGTGTTCGCTAGAGAAACCTCCCTCCCTCCTCCTTCCAAACAAAACTTTATTTGACAACAGATATTACATAAACACATGGAGCAATAGATGGCATTACAAACCCTGTAAAACAAGTTACATAATATTACAAATGATGCTGAAACTTTCAAACTCAAGACCCTGAACTTAAACAGCAGCCCAAATCTCCTAGGTTTATCATTTTTTATAAATGGTAAGCATTTGCCTATATGGAAAATTAAAAATAAGAAAAATGTACAGCCATGTGTTCATACGGTGTAGTTGTTTTCATTTGTTCAATTCAAGGTTGTAGAGAATAAAGAAAAGTTATGTTATTATTCATATTTTGTGTACGCTGTATGGGAAATAAACTTCATGAATGAGTTTGAGAGAGAAAAATATATACTTTGACAAACTTGCATCGGCTGTACTCGGTGCTAACATGTGCTTGTCTCGCGACCTGCACGCGCTGCACATAAATCTGTACATTTTTAATAATTTCACACTCATAACGTGTCAACCAGGTTAATAATTAACGAAAGGGCCTGTTAAAAACCGAAAACTCTGTGCAGATATTGGCGGGTACTTCACGTGGATTTAAAGCCCTTCAGGGAGGCGGCAGTGGCAAAGGCTGAACGTCGATTGTTAGCTAGCTAAGCTAACGTGCTAGGTTAACAGCTATCAGATGTTCCAGCTGCCTTTGGTAACACGGGCACAAAATGGAGCACTTTACAATATAAATGTAATTCTAGAAGAAAATCGGGGAAACATATTTATAAACCAGCTTGTCTTTCGATTGTCCAGCTGTGGGTGCGCTAAAAATGTTAGCTTAAGCTAAACCTCTTGTCGCTAACCGGCTAAACAAGAGAAAAACAGAATGAATGCTACTATTACATGTTTTATGAGTTTAGTGATCTTTACTAATCTAAAACGCCACATGATCTCAGATATATATATGTAAACACACCGTACAAACAGTGTAGTAAATCACCCAATGCATTTAGAGGGCAGCAACGACGTTATCTATCTGCTGTGAAGTTACATTTTCACCAAACAAGAGAAAATGGTTTAATTTATAAAATCTGAAGTGGGTGTCAAATTTGTAGAGAAAACAAGCAAAGCAGCGGAAAAGCAAAAGGACAGTTGCTCAAGCTTTTCTATATTAGGTTTGTTTTATGCAGCTCAAAGCTATACTAACTTAATCACTGTATTAGTATAACGTTACATCCTATTTCTTGAGATAAAATAGTTTAACTGTTACCTAAGTTACAATAACAACAGTTGCGAAATAGTCATAGGAAATAGTGCGTGCGAGTGATTTCTAGTATTATAAGTGAAACACTACAGTTTAAATACCATGCAAACTTGCTTCAACAGACCAGATAGGCACTCTAGTAGCGGTACATATAACTTACTAAATATTATAACAGTTATACACTAGAAAAGGCCATGCAGTCAGCTTCATATGTCCAATAACTGCATGACGTTGTGTATTGAAGCTGGTCACATGTCCCTTTACTCCAATAATTTCAGCCTTGCATGGTCAAGTTTGCGTTTCTGCAAAACACTGCGTTTTAAAAAAAGATGTTTATTAGACAAAATGCATGTATTTACCCTGGAAACTGGTGGAAAGACGAACAAAAAAGCTCCTCTGTATATGAGGTCAGTTAGTTCCCCCAGATATCCAATCCAGAGTCCAGTTGTGCTCACCGGTCTCTCCTCTTCTCTCCGGTTTGAACGAAAGAAAGATGAAACGATCCTCTGAAAACGAGTTGAAGTTTTACAAGCACAAACCAAACATTTCCATCCGATGGAATAAAGTAGGAGCGTTACGCGCACCCTTCCAGTCCATAAACCAGGGAGAGCTTTTGTCAATTATTGTATCTTCTGAAAAAACTCAAATCCCCCTGTAACGATATGCGACCGATCTGAAGAACGCTAGGGATACGGCACACGACTCCGATGCTTCTCCGTTAAAGCGCGATCGCCTTTATCCAACCGATTCCTGTACGACTCCCTGTCAACCGATGATGGCGTCACCATGTCGTCTAGGAACGTCACCGTGTCGCTTAATTAAGACGTAATTACGTTGCCAATGCTTTTGGAGTGCGGACTGTCAGGGGCCGAAAAATATTTTAGATTACAATGGTTTCAATTTAAAACACGATTTTTTGGCAAAACCTCCTGGTAAAAAAAAAAACACACAAATATATATTCAAAAGTTACTCTAGTTCTGACAAACAAGACGTGGGTTTATATAAGTTATAAAAGTTATAATTATGATTATCTTAATTTTATTAAAAAAATATTAGCCTATTTATTTATGTTGTGTTGCATATTTTTCGAAAGAGAATCTTTCAGATTAAATAGGATACTTTACATAGGCCTAGCTCAAAAGTATATATATATATATGATATATATATATATATATATATATATATATATATATATATATATATATATATATATATATATATATATATATATATATATAATTTATTCATTATATAATTCATTCCTGTTATCAAAGCTGAATTTACATCATCTTTACTCCAGTCTTCAGTGTCACATGATCCTACAGAAATTATTATAATATGATGCTCAAGAAACATTTATGATTATTATCCATGTTGAAAACAGTTTTTTACATTTTTATTTCAGGATTCTTTGATGAATAGAAAGTTCAAAAGAACAGAATTGATCTGAAATGGAAAGCTTTTGTAACATTAATCACTACCATTCAAAAGTTTGGGGTCAGTAAGAATTTATTTTTTTATTTTGGGGGAAGAAATGAGAAAATACTTTTATTCATCAAGGATGAGTTAAATCGATCAAAAGTTCCAGTAAAGACATTTATAATGTTAGAAAAGATAACTTTCTATTCATCATAGAATTTTGGGGGAAAAATGGTACACAACTGATTTCAACATTGAAAAAAATTATTTATGTTTTTTGAGCATAATCAGCAACAGTAATACTGTTGAAAATTCAGCTTTTTACATTACAATTACAAAAACATTAAAATTACATAAACAATGTAGCCTACATTAAAATTACATTTTAAAATATATTAAAATAGAAAACAGTCATTTTAAATTGTCAAAATATATCACAATATTACTGTTTGCCATTTTCTTTTTCATCAAATAAAGCAGCCTCGGTGAGCAGAAGAGACTTCATTTAAAAACATAAAAAATCTTACCAATCTAAAACTTTTGACCGGTAGTGTATATACCCTAATAGTACAAAAGGAATGCACAGATAAGCTGCCAAACCAGTACAATCTAAAAGCACAAGAAATAAACTGTTTTAGATTGGTAATAACTAACAAAGCAATCTGTGTGTAATCATTAATACATGAATACAGGTCAGCACATTCAAAACCACTGTATCTGCACGCATGGGCCTGATCAACAGGGGTTTAAATCCAAACAGATCAGACAAGACTGGAGAAGGAACAATCTAATGAGTTCCATCTGGTGTTGTTTTCCAGCGCTGTTACACTGAAAGTGTAGTGGTTCCGCTGGACCGCATGACAGCAGGACTGCTCTTGTGTTTCACTCAAAGGTAAATAATGTCTCTTTCATAATCCCATAGTATTCCAGACCTTTGGCATTAGAGAATGCACTCAGATGTAGGACAAAAACAAAGTTCACTTTATTGAATAAGTGCAGCAATATAACCATGTGTAGATAAGATTATGGTTTATTTAGATAAATAAGGTGTTAAATGTATTCTTTCCTTCATATATAGTCTGCTGAAATGACCAATTTATTTTACTGTCTTATTTAGATGCAGTATTATGGTAGGTTACATCAATAAAAATCTATTTCAAATAACTGCTGTTCTGTTTTTTTACCTTCTATTGATCAAAAATCATTGGGAGAAATTTAATGTGGTTTGGACAAAAATATTAAGCCACACAACTGCTTTAAACTGTGATAAAGATAAGAAATGTTACTTAACCACCGAATCATCCTATTAGAATGATTTCTGAAGGATCATGCGACACTATTGACTGCTGGAAATTCAGCTTTTAGATCACAGACATGAATTACATTTTTAAATATATTGATATAGAAAACATTTATTTTAAATTGTAATATTTCACAGTATTACTGGTTTTACTTTATTTTGGATCAGATAAAAGCAGCAGTGGTGAGCATAAGAGAATTCTCTCAAAAATATTAAAAATCTTACTCGACGGTGTTCATGTAATGAGAACAACACACATGAACAAGCAAGGTCAACAATAACAGAAGTTCCTTTTTAATATACAAATATATATATTTAAAAAAACATATAGGAAATGTGTTGGTGTTTTCTCAAGAACTAGTGATTTATCAAGCAATATTCAAATTGTAAACATACACTTGCAATACTACATAATGTACAAAAAATGCTTCAAATGTAAAAAATCTACAAAGGTTAAATTTTTATAATTTAAATGGAATGGTGAAATGCATCTGAATATGTGAAGTTCTGTGTCAAAATCATTACGATACAAACAAAAAAATTTGTATAATTCTGCTGTACTCCATCAAAAAGTAGAGACAAAAAAATCAATATCAAAAGTACACAGAGGATCATGCAGCTTCCAGTAGAACAGTTGTATCCCGTTCAGTGCAACAGACAGAAAAAACAAACATTTGTGTTTATTTACTTTTTTAGTGCTGTCAAATCGATTAATTGCGATTAATCATGTTTTATATGACAGTTTGTAAATATATAATATGTGTGTGTGTGTGTGTGTGTGTATGCATACAAACATATGAAGAGTTCATAAGAAGTGTCTTTCTTCTAGAATGATCATTTTTATCAAGCTAGTATATATTTAAGTTCAGTCATTTCACTTACATGACAATGAAAATCACTAATTGTCACTTAAGTGAAATAATAACTTAAATATAGTTTGATAAAAATTATCATTCTAGAAGAAAATTTCAGATAGCACTTAGAGGCTTCTGCATCTGAACTGTTCAAATGTTTGTATATACATATACTACACTCTAAAAAAAAAGGTTTTTCAGGGGTTCTTTGCGATGGTCATGGTGCTATATAGCACCTATAAGCCCAGTTTGGTTCTTCAGCGGTTCTTCAGTGGTTCTCTGGGTGGTTAACGTGCTCTATGGCACCTCTTATGGTTCTACAGCACCATATGACAAAGATAAGTGTGGCACTTAAAGTGGTTCCCCTATGATTACAAGCCAATAAACCACTTTTAGTGCTATTTACCACCATTTTTTTAGAGTGTAGGGCTGTCGAACGATTAATCGCATCCAAAATAAAAGTTTGTGTTTACATTATATATGAGGGTGCACTATGTATAATTATTTTGTATATATAAATACACACACATGCATGTATATAAATATATATATATATATATATATATATATATATATATATATATATATATATATATATATATATATATATATATATATTATATATATTATATAAATATAAATATATATACATCTATATAGAGTATATAAATGACATTTTTTCTTAAATATATACAAGCATGTGTGTGCATTTATATATATATATATATATATATATATATATATATATATATATATATATATATATATATATAATATAAATAATTTTACAGTGCAACCACATATATTATGTAAACACAAACTTTTATTTTGAATGCGATTAATCATTTGACAGCCCTAGTATATATATATACACACACATTTGAACAGTTCAAATGTAAAAGCCTCTAAGTGCCAGCTGAAATTTTCTTCTAGAATGATCATTTTTATCAAGCTAGTGTGTATATATATATATATATATATATATATATATATATATATACATACATACATATATATATATATATATATATATATATATACATACATATATATATACACACATATATATATGAAGAGTTCAGATGCAAAAGCCTCTAAATGCCATTTGAAATTTTCTTCTAAAATGATCATTTTTGTCAAGCTTGTATATTTAAGTTCAGTAATTTCACTTAAATGGCAATGAAGATGACCTATTAATTGCCATTTAAGTGAAATTACTGAACTTAAATATACAAGCTTGATAAAAATGGTCATTTTAGAAGAAAATTTCAAATGGCATTTAGAGGCTTTTGCATCTGAACTCTTCATATATATATATATATATATATACATATATACACTCACACACACAAACTTAGATATGATTAATCGCAATTAATCGTTTTGACAGAACTAGATTTTTATCATCCAAACACCAATGTTCTTGCCACAGCATATGTTATGAAACATAATCTTAAAGCATTTCGCTTATAAGGAACCAACTGTACCTAAGTATCCCTTAACTGTGCAACATTGGATATGAGGACACCTGAGGACGCTGCTGAAAACAGCATTAGGTCCAAAGCAGGTAGCCTACCTGTAAAACAAGTGAGGGAAAAAATAGATTAATACAAATATGTACCAAACTACACTGACTATGTTGCTGTAGACATGTATATACTATTTCTATAGAAATGTATATACTTTTGTGCGTTTGTGTATTGTACAGAGTCTTCAACAATGAAGTTGGCATGAAACGGAAGTTGCGGTTATTTGTTCTTCCTTATTTTGAGATATATCAGACTGAAACAGATTCTCAAAAAAAAAAAATTGAATGGGACTTGATTTTGTCCATAGAGAGTTGATTGGATCGCTGTGGTTTGTATTCCTGTGATGTCATGTGATTTACAGTACAGGTTGTCCCGCCCTCGCACCAGTGAACACATCATCTGAGAAGGGAAGTGATGTCACTACAAGAGAGTCTTTTTGATGAAAGGAATTACAAAAAAAAAAAAAAAAAACAGTGTGCCCGGATAAATCATTTATAATAATAAATATCATGGTGACTTCAGAATTTCGGTTTCAATTCGGTTTCAAGATCAGTTTTCTTTTGAACTCAATTTGCATCAGATATTATCCGTTTATGTTTTCATAAACATTAATATGTCATTCTTGACATCACCTACAGCCTTTATGTAGCTTTCTCCCCATCGCGCTTGATACCAATCCGATCCTGGGAAAAACACAGTCTGCATGACGTAAGCTTACATTCCTGGCTTGTGGACTCTGGCCCTCTGGTGTTCCCAGGGAGAGTGAGACAGAGAGTACGCAAAGGGGGAAAAAGAGGCCCTCCTCATCTCTGGCCCGGTCTGAGCCGTGCTTCCACGCATGCCTGCTGTAATGACTACCAGATGTCCATGCTGGCAGCACCGACCCGGGGGTCAGCGGTCACAGCTATTCTGTTCCTCGTACGCAGCCTCATCAAAACAAACTTGACAGAATGACATAGTCTGTGTTTGTGTCTGCATTAAGCAAGTGAATGTCGTCGGGTGTTTGTGTGAGTGCCGTTCGCACCCCTGTGCTGATTACATGGAGGTCAACAGACAATGCTGCTGTTTATTATTCTGTTAGACTGCCACTTCAAAACTATTTGACAATCTAGTCACTTGACAAGAGTCAATGTGTCACTAAAAGTGGTTTAGAAGCTTTAGAAAAAACAACACTGTAAAAAAACTTGCTACCTTAAAGTTTTAAGTATCAACTTGGCTGTGTATGTCATTTACTTGAATTGCATTAAACTGACTTTAAAAAAATGAGCTAATTCTTATATAACTTAAAAAATAAAGTTAAAAATGGCGTCACTTATTTTGATGAGTTGAAGAAACTTAAATATGTTGTCATGACATTGATCATGCCATTATTTATTTATTTTTTTTATAGTGAATGGGTGTTCATTTCAAGTTGGGATGCACAAACTTGATGCCACAATGTAGAGGCCTACTATTAATAGGTTTTGATTTATTAATTAAACAATTTAATTGTGATTTGTCAAATAAATGCTGTTCTTTTTAACCTTATATTCATCAATGAATCCTGAAAAAAAGGTGACTTGGTTTCAACATTGATAATAAGAAATGTTTTTGAGCATTACATGATATTAGAATGATTTCTGAAGAGGCCTAGTGACATTGAAGACTAGGATAATAGCTAATGATAATAATAATTATAATTTTCAAATTTATTGAGTTCCAAAAATGTGAACTGAAAAACGTTTTGGTTACACTTAATTTTGATTGTCCACTTTAGGCATTTTGCTAAATGGTAGTTAACAATGTCAACTAACTTTCATTAAAGTATTAGTAGACTATAGCTGTTATATATAGACTGGTAGGTTAGGTGCTGGGGTTCGGATTAGTAGAATATGTTGACATACTTAGCAGACAGTCTACTAACACTAGAGTAGTTTACATGTAGTTGCAAAGATAGTAGAATCTTTAAAGTGGAACATACAAATAACCTTATATATATATATATATATATATATATATATATATATATATATATATATATATATCCATTAACAATTTACGGTTATGGTTATTTTTCCTATGTTTTATGTCTCTTGATTTGTTTTATTTGTATTATATGCTTTATATAAAGTATGTATTTTGTTTTATTTTTCTGTACTGCACTTTGGTCCACTTCGGTTGTTTAAAAGTGCTTTATAAATAAAGTTTGATTTATTGATTTACAATAAGGTTTTATTTGTTAACATTACTTTACATTAGTTACAATGAAATTACTTGATTAATCTTAGTCAATGTTAATTTGAACATTTACTAATAATTTCTTTAAGATCTAAAGTCCAATCTGTTTACATTAGTTAATGCACTGGTAACTAACATGAAAATGAGCATTTTTATTAACAAATGTCAACTAATATTAAAGGGATAGTTCACTTTGAAATAAATTTTGATATGTTTTAGCTTACCTCAAGGGCATCCAAGATGTAGGTGTCTTTGTTTCCGCAGTAGTTTCAATTTTGATATTTTTAGGTTAAAACCGTTCATGTCTATCAGTAATATAATGGAGGTCTATGGGGTCCACCTAAAAGAGCATGCACAGAGAAGTCAAAATTACACATGATTGAATGACTTGTAAATGTAAGTACACATTGATGGCCTAAGACATGAAACGAGCAGTTTGTGTGAGAAAACGAACAGTATTTTTAGCATTTTTACCTCTTGTAAATGCAGCCACAAAGCGCCCTCGCCCTCAGATCACTTGGACATGGCTGTGATTACAAGAGGTAAAAACGAGATAAATACTGTTCGTTTTTTCACACAAACCGCTCATTTCGTGTCTTAGGCCATTAATGTGTACTTACATTTACAAGTCATTAAATCATGTTTAATTTGGACTTCTCTGTGCATGCTCTTTGAGGTGAACCCATAGACCTCCATTATATGACTGATAGACACAAACGGTTTGACCTAAAAATATCAAAATTGAAAATACTGTGGAAACAAAGACACCTACATATTGGATGCCCTTGAGGTAAGCTAAAACATATCAAAAAATAATTTCAAAGTGTACTATCCCTTTAACATTAGCATTAGGCTAAATGTGGTAAGAAGACGTTGCTCATTGTTAGTTCATGCTAGTTAATGCATTCATCATTTCTTGTGGCAGCAGAACATGATCAAAAGATTCATTTGTATTTGTATGTCTTTTTGATTTCTTTCCTGGGCATCTACACGGCAACCTAAGTTTACCCCTCAAACTGCAAATGTTGTGACAAAATAATTGAAATATGCCATTTTCACCAAATTTTGCATAAACAGTAAAAAGTTAGCATAGGGAATGCTGTTGTGTACAGTAGCTCTTGACTAGACTCTGAGGGGCATTCCACTGGAAAGTAAAGTAAGAGGTAACCTTATGTCATTTCACAGTTCCAGGAAATGATACCTTACACATTACATTACAGGGTGTGACACACGCAAACACATTTCTTCATGCTTTGTCTTGCACCACTGCTTTGTTTCACACATAAAAATAGGCACACTTCTGTGGACCCTTATTATTTTTCAAATGTCTTTTAGGAAAAAAACTCTCTACAACGCCCAAGAGAAAAAGCAAAGTGTCATGTTACTGATGAACGCATTTTGCATAGACAGTACTTTTTAAAAAATATTATTACAACAAATGACTCTTCTTTATTACTTGGAAATGATCTGAATTCAGGATGAAATGCAGTGAAAAATGATGTGTGAATGTAAATAATCAAGTAATGTACAACATCTGTCACAGATCTGTCCTGAAAATTAAATATTTGCATGCTAGTACAATGGCTTTCTTGTTACTAACCGCTAGACAGCTGTCCAAACCAATACTGTACTGTGAATATGCTCTGACTTTGTTCTAAAAAATGTGTAGCTTTCCCAGGTTTGGACTACATCTTGCATAAAGGAGGGAATAATAAGTCTAGTGTACTCACTGAAAAGCTATTCATTATATTTGGCCAGTGTCCACTTTCTTGCCTCCATCTGCAAGCAAGCAATGAAAAAACACAGATTCTTTATGTTAAAAGCATTCAACAAAATATGTTCCACTTCTTATTTTTCTTATCATATAAATACTTTTACATAACTACAGCACTTCACACATTTTAACAGCATTGTGCAACAACTTCAAACCTATAAATGCAGTATATTTGTATGAAGGATGTTTTGAACATTAATGTTGAAGTTCGGGTGGGGAAAAATTGTTTGTTTTAATGTGAGTAAGTTTAAGAAAACTGCCTAAAGAGCAACTTTCATGCAGTTTATTTGAGCATTTGAATGTTTTTAATACAATTGCTCCTCCTGCTGGTCAAAGCACAAACTTACTGAATTCACTAAAACTGAAGCAAGTTCAAATTAAAGGGTTAGTTCACCCAAAAATGAAAATTAAGTCATAATTACTCACCCCATGCTTTACCAACCTCGTAAGACCTTCATTCATCTTCAGAACACAAATGAAGATATTTTTGATTAAATTTGAGAGCTGGATCACTACCACATAGGCACCCTAAGGGATTGAAACTTGACGGCCCAGAAAGTCATTGAAGAAAATGTTTAAATATTCCATGTGCCTACAGCGGCTCAATTATAAGTTTATCAAGCGACGAGAATACTTTTTGTGCAGGAAAAAACAACAACAAAAATAGCGACCTTTTCCAATTTTTAACATTTTCTTCATTGAGTTTCTGGGCCGTCAAGTTTCAATCCCTTAGGCAGTCTATGTAGCAGTGATCCAGCTCTCTAATTTAATCAAAAATATCTTAATTTGTGTTCCGAAGATGAACGAAGGTCTTACGGGGTTGGTACAGCATGGGGGTGAGTAATTAATTACTTAAAGGGATAGTTCACTTTGAAATTAATTTTTGATATGTATGTAGGTGTCTTTGTTTCCACAGTATTTTCACATTTTGACATTTTTTGGTCAAACCTTTGTTGTCTGTCAGGCATAAAATGCAGGTATGGGGGTCCACCTCAAAGAGCATGCACAGAGAAGTCCAAATTAAACATGATTTAATGACTCGTAAATGTAAGTACACATTGATGGCCTAAGACATGAAACGAGCGGTTTGTGTGAGAAAACAAACAGTATTTATATCGTTTTACCTCATGTAATCACAGTCGCGTCCAAGTGAATTGAATCAGTTCTGCAATGTCCAACCGAACTGAATCATGTTCAAAGTTCCGCCGGACGTGGTCGCTTGCGTGCTGACGTCACTCAATATTTACACAGAGATTTCGGAAATTTTACCTTTTACTAAACATATTTTGATATACCGAAATCGTCTTCCATTGTGATTTCCTGTATATCTAAATATGTTTAGTGAAAGGTAAAACTTCCGAAATCTCTGTATAAACAAAGAGTGACGTGACAGTACACACGCGAGCGATTCACTGGCGCATGCGCAGACCAAAGCGCCCGTGCCGTCAGATCAGTTTGACATCGCTGTGGTAGCACGAGGTAAAAATTATATAAATACTGTTCGTTTTCTCACACAAACCGCTCATTTCTGTGTCTTAGGCCATCAATGTGTACTTACATTTACGAGTCAATCATGTTTAATTTGGACTTCTCTGTGCATGCTCTTTGAGGTGAACCCAGGGTGGACCCCATAAACCTCCATTATATGACTGACAGACAAGCAACGGTTCAACCGAAAAATGTCAAAATTGACATGGACTACATCTACATCTACATGACAATTGACAAAAATCCAACACTGTGAAAACAAAGACACCTACATCTTGGATGCCCTTGAGGTAAGCTAAAATATTTCAAAAACTAATTTCAAAGTGAACTATCCCTTTAATTTTCATTTTTGGGTGAACTATCCCTTTAATGTAAAACACTCAGTGTAATAATGCTGTTTTCTTTATAGCAAAAACAACAGGTAAAAGGTTCATTTTGAAACCAGCAAGAATGTTATTTAGATTAGAACACCAGATTGTGATTATCTTCAGCCCTTGTGGTTTGGATTATTCACTATAAATGTGCAATCGACCAAGGCCCAGATATGGGCCGTGACTCAGAGTCAAAGGACGTTACTGATAAAAGTTTTAGTGGTCACCTTTTGATATCCAGTTTTCTAGATCTTCCATTTCCAGCTCCATCACTGATGGGATATCATCCTCAAACATCGGCCTGGTGATCAAGAAAAGAACAACACAAGCGTTTGCGGGCTGTTTATTATGTGTGGAGGAAGTTGATTTTGCATGCTGTGGCAGATTTGTATCTTTAAAGAGGAACCAACTAACCATAAACAGCTTTTGTGGAACATCATTTTTGTAACATTATGAATATATGGCTGACTTGCCAAAGAACAAGACATTAAATGGGTATTAGTGTGAGTATTTTGTATATAATACAAGGATTCTGTTGATGTTCACTGTTCACAAACTTTCAAAGTACATGGTTCAAATATGCATTTCAGATGAATACTAAAAAATAGGATAACTAAATGAATCACTAAATAAACATGCAGGGAAATATGACAAAACAATTGAATTGTTATTTATTTGAGGTTATCAAAATGTAATTGCTAAATTGTTGAAAATAAATAACGAGTGCATGGTCTTAAATTAATATTTATCCGAAAACTAGAATTGCTTAAAGTCTATTGGTAACACTTTACAATAAGGTTTGTTAGTTAAAGGGGGGGGTTGACTGCCATTTCACTTTTTTGATTTAAAATAGTGTGTAATGTTGCTGTTGGTGCATGAACAGTATCTGCAAAGTTGCAGCGCTGAAAGTTCAGTGTAAGCAGAGATATCGTCTTTTAAAAATCAGGAAGTATAATTGCCTACAAAAACGACTTGATTGGGACTACAGCTGGGTTATGGTACATCACTAACCCACACATTTGCATCAACCACTCCGTCCGGAAAATGCAAAACAGTGCATGCGCATAAGACGTCCCAAGACGTCAGTTATATGACGAATTGGGATGAGACTGTGTTAATTTCAGCAGCTCCAGCCTGCAGCTCATCGAGTGTGTTGTTCACGCAGCTGTCAGGTCTTCCGTGTCTCGGACTTCTCACGGACGCCTGTACTTCTTCAACAACGAATACAATTTATGTTTGATTATGTTCCTGAAAGTGTCGATCGTAATTTAGCTCTCTGTGCTGCGTATTTTACAGAAGACAGCTTCCAGAATCTCCACAAGTTCAGCACCGGATTCAACAAGAAACTGTTACTAAAACATGAAGCACATACAGCTTTAAAACCAGAGGCAGCAGTTGTTGGACACAACCTGTAAGTAGGCTAAAACTTCATCCTTTTAAATGTATTTGCATGTATAATTTCAGACGTAATGTTTTAGTTTTAGTTTTATCAAATGCCAGCGCTGGTTATGCTTAGTTATGCTTAGTTATGCTATTTCGTGTCTATGACAATTGTCTGATGACAATTTTGTATAAATACTAATGTTGTAAATGTATTTTTCATGTATATATGTTTTATGACGTTATTTTCGATTTGATCAAGAACATAAACTTGCCAATGCTGTTTGAGTATCACATTAGTAGCCAGTCAGTTGCTATTGTTGCCAGTCAGATGCTATTGTGTAAAACAAACGTGTGTAAAGTTATAAAAATGTAGCAAATTATCATTTAGAAACGTTTAGTAAGAGCCGTGTGTGGTGAGGTTCAGTTTGACTCTCTTCATCATGGCTTTCTCGGTCTGATTCTGCCTGAAACTGATACTGCAGTTTGACACATATTTACATCCTGACCGGAGCTTACTGACATTCCCGTAAAGGTAATGGGCATTAATCTTCCGGACAACGTGAGCGACAGTTTAGCCAATCACAACACACCAGCCCAAACGAACCAATCTGAGCCCACCGCCCATTTTCTGAGCGAGTGTTTTCATAGAATCAGGAAGTGAACCGCTCGTTCAGGGGACAGGGGGAGGCGCGGCTGACAATAAAGGTGAAGTTTATGAAAAATAAGACTTTTAAAAAAAGAAAAACCACGAATACATGTTATATTGCACCCCATAAACACAATCATGCAAAGAAAAAAAGCAGTCAACCACCTCTTTAACATTAGTTAACTACATTAGTTCAGCATTTATTGATCTTTGTTAATGTTCATTTCAACATTTACTAGTATTTTATTTAAATCTTGTTAACATTAGTTAATGCACCGTGAACTAACAGGAACAAACAATGAACAGCTGTATTTTTATTAACTAACGTTAACAAAGATGAACAAATACAGTAACAAATCTATTACTCATTAATTATTAGTTCATGTTATTTAATAAATTAACAAATGTTAACTAATGAACCTTATTGTAAAGTGTTACCAATCTATTTTAAGTTTTGAAAGATTTTTTGTTTGAAAATACTTTTTTATGGTTCTAATAACACTCAGTTTTGCACCCCTGGTTAGCACCAGATTCACTTGGATCATACAAGCAGTCTATGGGGTGAGAAAGCGCTCGGATTTCATCAAAAAATATCTTCATTTGTTTTAGAAGATGAACAAAGATCAACACGAGGGTGATTGAATAAAGACAGAAATATTATTTTTGGGTGAAAGTGCACTTACATTGGCACCTTTTCATGGTCTTTCGTGATTCAATAAGCATCTTCTTTTGTGTCTACATTTAAAAAAAAAGATGATAAAGATGATAAACTTTGTACAGTAATTCATTTATAAAGACAAAGTTTTAATTGCCTTTAAAGGAACTGATAGAAAACTATACAAATGTAAGGGGAAAGGAATAAACACTTTTTAGACTTAAGTGATGGATGACAAAAACTATGTTCCAAAAATGTAATTCAATTTGAAATTATTTAAAGGGATACTCCACTTTTTTTTGCAAATAGGCTCATTTTACCACTCCCCTAGAGTTAAACAGTTGAGTGTTACCATTTTCAAATCCATTAAGCCGATTTTCTGATATTTAGAAGAATATCAGTAACCAGACAGTTTCTGGTCTCATTGACTTCCATAGTAGGAAAAAAAAATTACAATGGAAGTCAATGAGACCAGAAACTGTCTGGTTACTGATATTCTTCTAAATAAAAAAAAAAAACGTCTGAATACATTCGAAAATGGTAAAACTTAGCTGTTTAACTCTGGAGAGTGGTAAAATGAGCCTATTAAAAAAAAAAGAACAAAGTGGAGTATCCCTTTAATAAGTGTTGAATGAGTATATAAATAAGTATTCACATTTTTATATGTGAAATGAATCCGCAGCACCCATTATCATTACGATCCAGTTTAATCTACCATTGGCTGATTCCAAGGAAGAGTAAATATTTGTGTCTTTCAGATAGCCAAAATATGCAAACACATGTAAACACCCCCTAACAGATGCATTTAGCTGGTTATTTATATAAGTCTGTTTGAATGCATCCTGACATACCAGCATCTTGTTTTCTCCCCTGCGGTAGATCATGACGACACACACGATCACAGCGATGATGACGATTGTGAGAACCAGGGGTATGATGATCATGATGACCGAGTTGAGATCATCAGTGTCTGTCTCTGACTTAGTAGTCGTCTCTATTTCCTCATTATTAACAGGGTCACTGTTTCGCGTGGAGCCTAAAACCAAGTACATGCAATTGCATACGATTTAAGTAAAATATGATTTCCTGAACATGAAAGTTGAGGTCAAGCATGTGAAAAGTGCAATGCATACCCTGGTTCCCCCCATCTCCAGATCCTCCCACGTCAGGTTTCTCTACAAAGAAATGAGGAATGAAAATAGAACTAAACAAACATCTACACTTAAAACAGTGTATTCATTTTATCTCTGTAAAGGAAAATTACTTGTATGGCTTATGAAGTACACAATTGGCCTAATTTTTGTTACGTAGTACGGCTGTAAAAACGGCATTGATACAGTTGAAGTACAATAAACAGCTTTTACTTCCAGTACTTTACTTTACCAGTATGTAACATTACTATAATGGGTAGAAATACGCAGTATCACTTTATCTAACATTATACTGTATCTAACATTACACTGTTGCTAACATTATACTGTCTGTTTCTAACACTGTATCCAGTGGTGGAATGTAACGAAGTACAATATACTTTGTTACTTTACTTAAGTACATTTTCACGTATCTTTACTTTACTTAAGTAGAATAAATAGTGCATACTTTTTACTTTTACTTTGTTACATTTTGCAGCAATTATTATACTTTCTACTCCACTACATTTCTACAACTTCTGTTACATTTTTGTTACATTTCCTGACCAGTTTTTCCTCTGCCAAAACGTAATCTGACCGTCCGTCATTGCACGTTTGTCTCACCAGTGACGTTTGGTTGCCATAGATATATCAACTCGGTCACACTAAATGCGTGCATTTATCGTGCAATTTATACATGAAAATTTATATTTACGTGCATAGGAAACGCACCAGTGTGTAATATACGGTTGGTTAGGATTACTGGCAAGCCAAGAGGTTCAGAATTACACCATAAATTAATCACGTTTAACTGCCAAACATAGTTATTAACATATAGTAAGGATAAGCATAATGTGTATATTGCCTAATTAATTGCAAGCTTGTTTCAGAAATGGTGACAACTAATTTTTTCCATCATTATATGAGTATTAGGTTGAATGAGTTAGAATGAATGTTTTATTAATCATTAGAAAATAGACATTAAGAGAATAAATTGTTATGCAAGTACTTTTACTTTTAATACTTAAAGTACATTTAAAATCAGGTACTTTTTACTTTTTACTTAAGTATGGTTGTCATTGTGTTACTTCGACTTTTACTAAAGTAAATATTTATCTGGTTATTTGTACTTTTACTTAAGTACTGAAATTCAGTACTTCCTCCACCACTGACTGTATCTAACCCTCATACTGTATCTAACATCACTATAGTGTGTAGAAATACCCATTATAGTAACACTATATCTAACATTATACTATATCTAACATTATACTGTATCTAACACTGTATCTAACCATTATACTGTATCTAACATTACTATAATGGGTAGAAATACCCAGTAACACTTTATCTAACATTATACTGTATCTAACATTACACTGTTTCTAACATTATACTGTATCTAACACTGTATCTAACCATCATACTGTATCTAACATCACTATAGTGGGTAGAAATACCCAACACTATATCTAACATTATACTGTATCTAACACTGTATATAACCATTATACTGTATCTAAAATTACTAAAATGGGTAGAAATACCCATTATAGTAACACTGTATCTAACATTATACTGATTCTAGCACTGTCTCTAACCATTATACTGTATCTAACATTACTATAATGGGTAGAAATACCCAGTAACACTTTATCTAACATTATACTGTATCTAACATTATACTGTATCTAACACTGTATCTAACCATCATACTGTACAGGTATCTAACATCACTATAGTGGGTAGAAATACCCATTATAACACTATATCTAACATTATACTATATCTAACATTATACTGTATCTAACACTGTATATAACCATTATACTGTATCTACAATTACTATAATGTGGAGAAATACCCATTATAGTAATATTATATCTAACATTATACTGTATCTAACATTATACTGTTTCTAACACTGTATCTAACCATTATACTGTATCTAACATCACTATAATGGGTAGAAATACCCAACACTATATCTAACATTATACTGTATCTAACACTGTATATAACCATTATACTGTATCTAAAATTACTATAATGGGTAGAAATACCCATTGTGAGTAACACTGTATCTAACATTATACTGATTCTAGCACTGTCTCTAACCATTATACTGTATCTAACATTACTATAATGGGTAGAAATACCCATTATAGTAATATTGTATCTAACATTATACTGTATCTAACATCATACTGTTTCTAACACTGTATCTAACCATTATACTGTTTCTAACATTATACTGTTTCTAACACCCATTATACTTTTTCTAACATTATACTGTTTCTAGCACTGCATCTAACCATTATACTGTATCTAACATTACTATAATGGGTAGAAATACCCATTATAGTAATACTGTATCTAACATTATACTGTTTCTAACACTGTCTCTAACCATTATACGGTATCTAACATTACCATAATAAGAATTTCTGAAAGAAGTCTCTTGTGTTTACCAAGGCTGCGTTTATTTGATCAAAAGTACAGTAAAAACAGTAATATTGTGAAATATTATTACAATTTTAAATAACCCCTTTTTCAATTTTAATATATTAAATTAGTCACTTGACACGAGTCACTTGATCCTTCAGAAATCATTTTATTTTGTTGATTTGCTGCCCAAGAAACGTTTCCAAATGTTGAAAACAGTTGTGCTGCCTAATTTGTTTTGTGGAAACACATTTTTTTGTAACATGTCTTTGCTGTCTTTTCCATCAATTGAATGCATCCTTGCTGAATAAAATTATTCATCTCTTAAAAAAAATTATAAATGGGTTTTTTGAACATGAAAATATAATAACTTTAAATCATATCTACTGATGCGTCAAATGTAATTACCAACGATTCTTACCTGGGTTTTCTTCACCTTCTGATGTGTCGGTACTTGCTAATACAACTGTTAAATGTATAAATGTAACAGATCAGATTCATTTATGAGAGGATGTGAGTGCTCATCCCACAACACTTTTTCTTTAGATGGATAAACCCATTCTAGACAACTGTGGCAGGCATTAGTTACATGGCAGTGACCACAAGAAAGTACAGTAGATGTCTACGAATAAGCTTGGAACGTGACTCATTCAGTCTGCAACATATCGGCATTAAAATAAAATACAAATGTATGTGTTCTAAAGTATACTCACGTTCTTCTTCTTGGACAATATCTGCCCCTGTCTCATCTTTGTCGTCTTTACACTGAACTGTAATGACATGAAACGAAATTACTTTACACATTTAAGAACTGACTGTATATAACCTTCATTTGATTTTTACACTAAGGATTAGTTCAGACTCGTTGTAGTTCAGAAGAAAGATCAGATCGTTCTCTGAATTTACCCAAGAGAGATTAGAAACATTCCTTGTTCTGCCTCATGGAATTCATCCATTTTTTCTGTTAATTTTTATTTATTTAGTTTTTTTAAACCTTTAAGTTTCTGCTAATATCAAATATAAACTTAAATGGGTGGGTACAGGTACATTTAAATACATATATTGCATATAATGCTAATTTAAAACATATGTATATATGGCTACATTGTTAATTCATGTTTGTTCATTATACATTAACTTATGTATAATCAAAGAACATGGATTAGCATTATATATAATTATATAAAATTATATATATTTATTTTAAAATATAATTATATATATATATATATATATATATATATATATATATATATATATATATATATATATATATATATATATATATATATATATATATATATATATATATATATATATATATATATATATATATATATATATATATATATATAATTATATTTATAAAATATATATATATATATATTTTATATAATTATATATATAATGCTAATCCATGTTCTTTGATTGATTAGGTTATATATATATATATATATATATATATATATATATATATATATATATATATATATATATATACACACATATATATACATATATATATACACATATATATACATATATCTATGTATGTATATATATATATATATATATATATTATATATATAATGTGTATGTATGTATACATATGTGTATAGATATAAAATGAATAAAATATGTTAGCAAATTAGCCTAGAGAGTTGAGACTTAAGCTATTGGATTGAATAAGGTTAACACATAGTGTCTGTGTAAAGTTATCAACTTCAATTTAAATTACAATAATTAGTTTTTTGTCAAAAACAGAGAATTTTGAGGTAAATGGGAAGAAACCAATAATCAGTTGCAAGGAAATGAATAGCATAAAACCACAAGAAAGATACATTTGACCTAAATCAATCAACATTTGACCTAAATCTTTGTTCGTCAACAGAGACAAGCTGTTTTTTTTTTGTTTTGCCTGAAACCAAGAGCAACAAAATGAGTCAAAGAACTATTTATAAGGTACTGTAACCATCCTGTCCTCAACTTTATCATTGTCCATTGTGGTCGAAAGATACGAACAGGTCATTTGAATGCACTCTTAATGTCCACATGACTCCACAAGTGACAAGTTGTGTTGCCTAGGGGCCAATTACAGTGTAAAATGATTTCTAAGGACCCTGACGAAGAGAGGAGACAGGACAGCGGAGAGGTACTAGATCAATGAATCTAAAAGAGAAAAATGGAAAGAGAGAGAGAGAGAGAGAAGATAGGATTCTACAGAAAGAAAGAAAAAAAATGATCTACTACCGTGAGTACCTACCAAGTCCAGTCCGGCAAGCTGTCAATGCCAAAAGCAGGAATAGTATCAAATTCATTTCCCAGAGTCCTCGGTGAAAGCACTGGCCCACAATATGGTTAGACAGAGACACAGACTCATTGCATGGTCACTGGTGTCTAACACGCCTTCATGACATCCTGCTTCCTCTTTCAGACCTGATTCACCTACCTACAAAAAGAAAAACACCACCCTCTCGTTCTCTCCCTCGGATGTGATGCAATCAAATAGTGAGCTTGTTACCACAAGCCGAGCTGTTCCTCAGTTAGCTGTGAAAACACATTCCTGCATATATGGTATGTGACCTAACCAAAAACCAGCGAAAATAGAGAAGTGCCAAAAGAGCTGAGTAAACAGAAGCAGCTTTAAACTCAAAAGACTTTAAACAGACTGAAGTAGGAAGAGATTGTAAAGAGTTTGTCTACACTGCTACAGCTGTCTTTATCCAAACAGTTATGTATACATTCTTAGCAATTAAAATGGAATTACAAAAAAAAAAAAACTGTGACAGTGCACAGTATGAATATAATTTTTTTAAAATGAGCATTTAGATGTCAAACATGACAAGAAATAATTGATTATTATTTAAAAAAATGCTAAAATAAGTTACCTACCTTTCTATTCCCTAAACAGGGTGTGGCAGGTGGCGGGCGGAAGCCCCTTCTGTTGCGATACTCATTTCAAGTAAAACAGGTAAAACAAAGGCCTCTACTGCCACAACATTGTTCTGAATTTCATTCAGGGGGATCAAGCCATCATTTGGTGGGGGGTAGCAGGGTTACAAATACTGCAAAAAGAATACACACCATTTACATAAAAACTAAAAAACCAGCTCAACATTCAATTTAACATCTTGGCTATAACCAACCTTTTCTGTTTCGCTGACATTGCTTATACTTTAGTTTCAGACACTTGCCGAATATGTATTTGGTGAGGCATACTGTATGTTCTTAGTCAACCAAGGATAGATAAAACCAAAAAAATACTATGTTGCTGGCTGCAGAGAGACTTGACAATTAATGGGAGAGTCCTGGGCCCGTATCCCTAAAGAAGTTTTGTGCAAAAAGTGTCTCCTAGCAGCCAAATTCTAAGAAAATTCTCAGAGTCATGACGTTTTCTTAGAATTCCCCTAAGTGACACGAAAATCCCAGTTAATATAAAAGCTATTCCTCAAGATTCCTAGCGCTTAAAAGGGCTCCTAAGGCGAGATCTGCTAAGAGCAGGGAAGAGGACTTTTACTGGCTTAGGAGTTCCCTAAGCAGCTGCACAAAATTTTGGTTTTCCTTTTTTTCTCCATTTTCTGTGTTTGTAGGATATTTGTTAACAAGCCTTTATAAATAGACCAGCCAGCAATCACAGACATTGATAAAGGCTGAGCCGTGTTACCCTCGATAAGACCACACTGTTGTAACGTTGCAATTTCTACTTCATAAAGGACAGCCCCTTGAGATGGGCCATCTTGTTTTCAATGGGGTCCATATGGGAGTGAAAGTACAAAATATGCCAGCTAGGATATTAATATGAGCAAATAAGACACAAATCATTATTTGAACAGGGTGTAATGAGCTTAAGTTTTCACAAATTTTAGATTCTAATGTTAGGCTATAACCCTGCTTACTATTCATTTTCCAGATATTTTCTTGAATGTGAAATATTATTTACAATTAGGCTACAGTCTGCATAAGATTAGAGTGTGTAATTATGTTTATTGATTTGAGGGTACATCCTTTGCTCATTATCACCAAAAGTTCATTTTCATCAAACTTGTAGGATCAACCAATCACGGCTTTTGAAATGATGACTCATACCTAGCAACGGGGTCAACCACACCTCCTCACTAAGATAGGATTTTCCATCCATTCCTTGCTCAGAGTTCACTGAAAATGTTCTGGAATCATTTCTAAGCTAAAACTCTTGGCAAGGAATTTTTAGGTTAAGTTAGGAGCTCTCTGAGAGGATTCTCAGAATCTTTAGGATACGGGCCCTGCTGTCTAAGGCTGAGGGCATATCTCGCCTAGTTTACCCTGTTCTTTCCCTATATTGATAAAAAAAGATTAAATCTATTGATTCTCTGCTATTCGTTTCATTTGGAAAAATAAAACAGAATGTGTTCAAAGAAAATCTTTGATAAGAAGTTACAAGGAGGGTGGTCTTAATGCTTTAGATTTTCAAACTTCCAGACATTCAAAATTAAGTATTGTATTTCTAACAATGGTTTACCCTGGTTTTGGATCCCTAATTTAATCTTTAAAAAATGTGGTGACCTTAAATTCCTATTATCTTGTAATTTTAAGTGCAGCAAATTACCTATTAAACTCTAAAATTTTCATAAACAAGCACTTGAATCCTGGAAGATTGCTTTCAAACATAATTTCTCCCCGCACACGTGTACTATTTGGAATAATGAAAATGTACTGTGTGGTAACAAATGTGTGGTACTGTGTGGCACCCGGTTCTACGAGGTGCTTGAGGGTGCTAAGCACCCTCAAACAAAAGTGAAAGCACCCTCAGATTATTTTTTTATTAGCACACGAGATTTTGCCGACAAAAGAAACACAGACGGATTTCACACTCATACAAATATTAGGTTACACAAACTAGCCTATATCCATTAATGCGATTTTTCACATCAGAATTTACTTCAGTATTTCATGTTTAATGCATTGGATTGGTTGTGTCCTTTCGCGATCGCAATACGCAGGTAAAGCTGTCTCTTTAATTGCCCACTTTGTTTGCGTGTTTGCATCCCGCTCAGGAAATTCGTTAGAGACGGGGCTGCCTTTATATTGAATAGAGAGTCTCAATATTATGAAGCTGCAGACTCGGAGCCTGCATCTACAGTCCCCCACCGAGAGTCCCGCATTCTCAGACCCCTCGTTTTTCGAACACAGCGCCTCCTGCTGTTCGAAAGATCGAATAACACCCGCACACAGAGTACAGCGCACGCTTATCCAAATGCAATTAAAAACAATATGCAATATTACAGTCTCCAAATAAATGATCCAATAAATATTTGCGTTCTCTGCTTAATGCATGTGCCAACAAAAACTCATTGTTACTGATGGAAGGGATACAATTACAGATTGAACTATCTTCTGAAAAATAGTATGTGATATTAGATTGCTACAATGTTTTTTTTTATTCAAATTCCAATTTTTCTTTCATTTCAACCTATAATGGTCTAATTAACATTACCATGCTAACATTACAAAATCTGTTTTTTTTTCATATTTTGAATGTGAAGCAAAACAAATCAGAATAGACAAAACTCCAATAATAAACAATTCTGTACTTTATTTAATGATCACCTAAACATCTTGCTGTAAAGAAAAAATTTGTTCGTGACTTTACTTTTCGTCTTCAGTTGCATTAAAAAAAAACTCATTTATAAGTCGCTTTGCATAATCATAAAATGATATGTTGCTGGTTCGGCAGGGGCAACTCCATCAATGTATGGTGTAGGCTACCCTGGAATAGCCTACAGCTATAGCTATCAAAATATTTTCGGGGGAAGAGGGCAAAAAACATAAATTAACGGCTCAAATCTTGTTACAAACTATCTTTACAAATATTAAATGGACTATTCATATGTTGTATCGTTGAGCTAAATTAGTTTTATTAAGTAAATCAAACAAGTAGGCTACTACGATTCGCTAAATAAAATTGAAGATAGCCTACTCACGTTTTGGCTTAAGTTCTTCACATGTTTATCCGATACAATTTGATAGGAGGCGCTGTCTCGAAAAACGAGGGGTCTGAGAATGCGGGACTCTGGGTGCAGGGGACTGTAGATGCAGGTCTCCGAGTCTGCAGCTTCATACTACTCGCAACGGCGGAAGATTGAAGTGTGCGCGTCCGAGTGAAGATTGCGCGAGCCACAAGAGAACTGTATCCATGAAACTGACAGCAGTGGCAAAGCGCTCAGCTTGATTTCAAAAACATCAAATTTAACCGCTAGCTAGATCTCTTAATTAAGAGCGAACTAAATGAATGCTCTGCTAGTTAACAGGAGATGTTTTATTTGTAGTAGGTAAATCCGTGCCTCAATGTTTCCAAAAGTGGTGGGTACAAAATTACTAATACCCATTCAAACACCGGCGATAAATCCCAGCAAGTGCCGACGCCGTCGCGTGACCAGCATTTAATCTTTAAATCAGCTGTTTTTAACGGACCGAATTCATTGTCGTCAGAAACTAAATGTCTAAAATGTACGTTACTTATATTAACTTAGTATTTATTCAACTGCAGAATAAAATCAGTTTCAATACTTCACACATTTGCAATACTGCTGTTATTTGGGGAAAAAGCACTCTGTGTGTAACATTTCTTAACTAGGCTATATGAAATGATATAGGATCATGGTTTAACATTTGAGTACCCTCACTATTTTCAAAAGCACCATCAGTGATTTGGTTCTAGAACCGGGCCTGTGGGTGGATCAAAATATTCTTTTTGTTTCTGATTTGTTTAGTGCTCAAGGAGACCTTCTTTCCTTTTATGATTTTATGTCCCTAAAAAGTGTTGTGATTTCTGTAAGAGATTTTAATAAGGTGACTAAAAGCATTCCTGTAAGTGTAGAACCTTGTTTAAAGCACATTTAAGTTACAACCGCTTAAACAACTTTTTTACAGAACCATTCACTGTAAGCCGGATTTTAGAATGTTCTCATCATATATAAAGTCTCTTTTTTCTTCCTTTAAAAATCTTTCGAAACCATTAAACTCTAAGGTTGCTAGAACACATAATATTGTTAATGTTAATTGTTAAAGTGTTAATACTGTTGTAAAGAACCTTTAATTTTGTTATTTTGACAAATTGTAATATTGTATTGTTTTGTAAATTAATGCAGTCTATTTTGATGTCTGTAACCCCTCTCTTATTGTTATTGTATTATTTATTTTTCTCTTCTGTTTTCTGTTATTATATGTTTTCTTTAATTTGCAATAAAAAATATTCTTAGTAACTTTCAAGCCAATGAATATTAAGCCTCTTCATAATTCATTATGCAGAAATAGCTAATAATAGTAATAAAACAATATCATGCTGCAATTAAATACTTGACGAAGATGGGCAGTATCATATAAGGGTAGCTCTGGTCAGCCTCCTGGAAAACCTTGCAAACATATAGAAGCAAAATATTATAAAACCTTTGACTTTTCCAATGAAACTACTCTCAGTACATATTCTAAAAATCATACAACCTGATGTCGCAATGTTGCATGAGACAAACATGGCAACCAAGTCATGGCAGTCATTAAATTATTAAGAGAGAACTTATATAGGGTTAACTAAACAGATCCTATTTTCAGTACTAGTCCAAACTAAAGCATATTTTTGCGAATCTACCACCACGTCTAAGCTCAGAAAGCCGCGCATGCGCACTTCTACACTCAAGCAACACGCACGCGCACTCGCACACTCGCAGACCCATAGACAGACCCAGCTGAAGCTGAAAACGAATCGCGCTCGAATTCTTATGAAACGAATTATGTCCTCGAGGATTTGTTTGCTAAAAATGTGGACGCAAAGTGGCTGCAAAAGGAGGATATAGGACACTACCCCTCCTGCAGATAAAGGTATGTGCCGATTATAACTTCGAATGACTTACGTGATGCAGAGGGAATCCCGAAATCCAGTCATGAAAGTGGAATTATACACTTAACGCATCACGTAAAACATGCAAAATAATGGATAGATACATGGAAAGTAGAACTGTGCAATAAATCCAATCGTGAGAATATTTAAGCACAAAAATACTGCATGTAAATGTATAACCCTATTTGTTCTGCTGAGCTGCGCCGCGTTTTGTCTACTAAGTTAACTTAGTACATAATCAAGTATGCGTGACATTCATGTGCTGTGTCTGAAATCTCCACTCAAAAGCACTACTCCCTAACCCCTATGTTGGGGGTAGAGAGCAGAGCACTATATAGTGAGCTCACCAGCATAATAGAAACACCACTTTAGGACACTACTCGATCGTCTCTCTGCGCCGTTGATTACATTACCTGTCAGCTGGTGCCGAGTCGGCTCTGGGCTAAATAGATTTTTTAAAATAAATACATTACATTATACTGAGCTTATTTCTCCAAAATTTAAAAACTAAAAGTGATTTCTGGCCGTTTTTGTTATAATGCACTACTCCACACATTATTATAACTTATTTTTACGAATCCGCACAATGCATGATGGTGTAGGACTTTGTTAGTGACCATCGGTTGTAAACATGGTTGTACACTACTTTTCAAAATGCATTCTGGGATACATTGAGAGGACTATATAGGGTATAATAATCATCACTATACATTCGGACAGCACTACAAAATGGCGAGCTCACTATATAGTCCACTAAATAGTGAGGAGTGGGACATTTCGGACACAGCAATGGTGTTTTCAGCGTCTCGCAAACAATTTGTGAATATGAACATTTCCAGAGCTGCTCTGAGAGAACGCCTAATGGGCATTTTCATAATTTTATTTGAGAAAAAACGTTTGCTGCGTCCGAAATCTCCCATTACTCACTATATAGTGGACTATATAGTGAGCTCGCCATTTTGTAGTGCTGTCCAAATCTATAGTGATGATTATTATACCCTATATAGTCCACTCAATGTATCCCAGAATGCATTTTGAAAAGTAGTGAACAACCGATGGTCACTAACCTAAGCCCTACATACCATCATGCATTGCGCTGATCGTAAAAATAAGTTATAATCATATGTGGAGTAGCGCATTATAACAAAAACGGCCAGAAATCACTTTTAGTTTTTAAATTTTGGAGAAATAAGCTCAATATAATGTAATGTATTTATTTTAAAAAATCTATTTAGCCCAGAGCCGGCTCGGCACCAGCTGACAGATGATGTAATCAACGGCGCCGAGAGACGATCGAGTAGTGTCCGAAAGTGGCTTCTGTTATGCCTGGTGAGCTCACTATATAGTGCTCTGCTCTTTAACCCCAACATAGGGGGTAGGGAGTAGTGCTTTGAGTGGAGATTTCGGACGCAGCAGTTGTTTTTTTTTACACTTTTCTTCACTTTTGGTCTTCACTACAACCCGTCAAAATAAAAGTTGGGTTTCACTATGAGAAATTATGACAGAAATATATTACTATTGTAGGCATACAGAAGAACGTAGCCTACCTCTCAAAATAATAATAATAACAACAACAATATTAATACATTTCATTATTTAAAGGAATATTTTTTTTTGTCCATGGTTTAATTTAGTAAATCTGTTTTTGCAGCGCTTCCCCAAAAATAAAAGGACACAAGTTTAAATTTACATTTGATTACCACCGTTTTTGATAATATATTTGTATTAAATCAAAGAAACATTAATTTTCTGAATAAAATACATTTCATAGGACAATATAATTCTTAAACATTTTAATAAATAATTAATGCTAAAAATAAGTTGTCATTATCAATTATCGAATTTGATTTATTAGACATGTTTTGTTAAAATTTTAATAAACAAAACAAACAAATGGTTTCAAGTTTACTATAATTAAAAGCATTTGTTCAACCAAAATAAAAACCCTGTTTTCGTAATAATTTTAACTGATGATAATAATTTATTTAATAATTGATTAATACTGTAAACCATGGTATTTTCTGAGCCGTTATCATACTGTGAAAATCTCATACCATTACAACCCCACACGGGGATTCCTCCACCTCGGTGTTAAAAAAGTAACTCAGTAACTTTTACTTTGAGTAAATTTTAAATGAGCTACTTTTTACTTTTACTTGAGTAGATTTTTAGACCAGTACTTTTACTTGTACTTAAGTAAAATTTTATTGAAGTAGTAGTACTTTTACTTGAGTAGCATATTTTATTACTCTTTCCACCTCTGTGTAGTTGCAAAGTTACTTATAATTACTAGAATGTCTAAAGTGGACAATCAAAAACCCTTTGCAGCTTCACGACAAAAAAAGCAACTTCATTTTGTTCTTATAGAGTTGATCAGGACTTCACTTGCAGTTGTTTATGAGCATTACTTTCCAGACAAGAACACCTCGAGTCCTCCTACAGTTTAGAATAAATTTCAAAAAGCAGCTTTCTTTAGAAAATATATTTTATGCATTTTAGGGAAAGCATGTCAAATTCTCAGAAATATAATTTTTCTTTGAAATTTCCTTGATGTCATTTCAATCATTTTTTTTTTTTTTTGCAGTGGATCTCAGGCTCATTATAATGAATAAAACTGCGAAAGTCACCATTATCTATTCTAGATAAAATTCTAATTTCTAAAATCTAAATGCTTTAGTTAAAAATAGGAAATAAGAAAACATTTGATTTTGTTCAATGTCTGCAAAATTTAAAATCAATAAACTCTACGACGTTTATCCTGATAGCATTTCTTTAAAATGCTACTCAGATCAAGACAGTAAGAGTATTTGGATAACTGACTAAATTAAACCTAAAAGTAATTGACAACACAGAGTCAAATACAAAACTTTTTTTTTTTATTTTCAATGGTCAAACTTGCAAAACATCTAGAAAAATATACAACAAAATGCTGAACCTTACCACAACAACAAACATAAAAGAAAGAAGAATATTCACATTTTCCCCCATTAGAGATAAAAGCACATTCTTGTATTCCTCATTATTCAAAAGCACAGTTTCCTCACATTTCCCCACAGTAGCCTGAATCGTTGGAGAGCTGAGAGTTGGAGCTCCGGTTTGAAGAGGAGTTCCATATGTCCAAATTCATGTGTGGTCCAAAAGGATTGAAGCTGGAGTACTGTTTTGCCGGGCAGGCGCCGCCTGGTTCGCGGCTGAAGGGTGCGACGGGTGAGATGGGCGAGTGGGGCGGGACGGGAGCGGAGCGCTCTGGGTGGAAGTGGTTCTGGTAAGGCTCGCTTTGAGGTGTCCAGATAGAGCCAAATAGACTGGACATGGGTGACAGACTTCTGGTTCCTGAAAAGTATGGCTGGTAAAGATAGATAAGGGAAAAATTGTCAGTTTTTAAGCATTCTCTAAAATATAATCTTATTTTTTTTTAATCGCCTTTTTAATTATATCACATATTTTAGTAGTTATCATAAATTAGGAATTAATTTGAAAGTTTATAAACTCAGAATTCATCCTGTGAAAACAGTTTTATAATTGAATGTTGCATTACCATAAAAACGGTACTTATTTTATCAGGCTCCTCCCCTTTTGGGCATCATTATATTTCATCATTTATGATCAAAACCTTTTCTAATCTTGACAAAACACATTGTCAGAAAGGTCTGTGTCTCAAGGTCCCAAATTTTGTGACAGAAGTAATATTTGGACAGAAATGTATTAACTTGTTAAGGCAGAAAGTATACAACTAAATTAAATGGAATTCAATGGCACCTGGTGGCTATTTTTGGTACTACGCATACAATCTCATGGGAACTTCATTTTTTATAATATCAACTTCAAACTTGGAACATAACTTGGTTAGATGTATGGCTTTGATTTTATAGTAATTTTAGAGTACAAAATATTTTGTAAAATATATATTTTATATAAAAATAAAAAAATATAAAAGTACAGTATAGTTGATTTACTGTGAATTTAAACTTCCATAACTTGAAGTGTTTAAGTGTTTTCTCAATGAGGACACACCACACACTTTAACAACACATGCAAAAAGGGTGTTTCTAAGGTGCTCAGAATAAGAATACCCAAACCGAAAGGTATGCAAATTAGTACATATTTAATTAGTTACAGCCTCATTTACATATTTAAACATAACATTTCAGAAATGTAATCAATCAACTGGTGAATTAAGGGAATATCAGTAAAAAAATCCCTATTCACCTGGGGTTTCCTACCTCAAAATATCAATATTTTTCTAAGTATTGTCCCGAAATTAGAATTTCAGTATTGTGACAACATTACTGCCGATTTTTTTTTTTTTCAATGTGCTTGACAAGAACAAACTCACCTTGCTCCCCACACAACTGCCAGTGTCCCATGTGGAGTTCATGTCATGGGCTCCATTCTCTCCCCAGACTGGCTGATGGCTCTGGGTCATGGTTTGGCTTTCAGGGCACGAGAATGCATTTTGGTAATTGCCGTTACCTTCACGGACAAAACAAAGAAAATGGTCACTCATCCTTCAGTAACTGTGTACTACAGTGAAACATTTCTCATAGTGAAAGAAAACCCCTCACCTGTTGGCATGTAGTTGGCCTGATCACTATAGGGATACTGACCGGTACATTGGCTGTTCATGTTGTTCCACGGGAAGCTACATAATATTGATACATAAGCATTTGAATTTGTCAGTGGATGGACTTAAAGGGTAAGTTCACCCAAAAATGAAGTCATTAATTACTCACCCCCATGCTGTACCAACCCCGTAAGACCTTCGTTCAGTCTTCGGAACACAAATTAAGATATTTTTGACTTAATCTGTGAGCTGGATCACTCCTCCATAGACTGCCTAAGGGACTGGCTCTTGACGGCCCATAAAGTCATTAAAGAAAGTGTTTAAATATTCCATGTGCCTACAGTGGCTCAATTATAAGTTTATCAAGCGACGAGACTACTTTTTGTGCGAAAAAAAACCATAAATAACGACTTTATTCGACTATTCCATTACTTCCTTATGGGCGCATGCACGAGAACTGAGATGAGGACGTATTCTTCGACTACTTCTTGTTACCGGCTGCTCTCCGCTTAGGAGATCTGCCGCCACCTACCGTATAAGACGATGTGCTGATATAGCTGGAAGCGCAAAACTTTCTGTTTACAAGCAGAGGAAGATGCGCGCTGTACATACGCTTTTCAATTACCGTATTTTCCGCACTATAAGGTGCACTTAAAAGCCTTTAATCTTCTCAAAAAACGACAGTTCGCCTTATAATCCAGAGCGCCTTATATATGGATCATCATCTTATACGGTAGGTGGCGGTAATATCTCCTAAGCGGTGAGCAGCCGGTAACAAGAAGTAGTCGAAGAAGAACGTCCTCATCTCAGTTCTCGCGCATGCGTTCTGGAAATCTCTTCTACTCTCGTCTAAAGGCCCATAAGGAAGTAATGGAATAGTCGAATTATGTCGTTATTTATGTTTTTTTTCGCACAAAAAGTAGTCTCGTCGCTTGATAAACTAATAACTGAGCCACTGTAGGCACATTTAAAATAATATTTAAACATTTTCTTTAATGACTTTATGGGCCGTCAAGTGCCAGTCCCTTAGGCAGTCTATGGAGGAATGATCCACCTCTCAGATTAAATAAAAAATATCTTCATTTGTGTTCCGAAGATGAACGAAGGTCTTACGGGGTTGGTACAGCATGGGGGTGAGTAATTAATGACTTAATTTTAATGTTTGGGTGAACTAACCCTTTAAATGAAGTCAAAAATAAAATACAAAAGAACTATAGACAAAAGAACAAAAGAAGCCTGAGACATACCCTTCATATCCAGATGGGGGACTCTGAGGAACAAACGGAAGAGATTCGGTCATGTTGTACCTGAATCCATTGGTCAGGGGAATGGAGGCGCCTGACCATGTCTCTTCAATCACATTAGAGCCAATTGCATCTGTGGAAATCAAAATGCATAATCGCATAAATAAAACGCAAGATCGCACATCTTAACCGCTCACGATCCTCTCTGTAAATATAATGTGTGAATGTTCCTCACCGATGTTTTTGTCCACACCTGCAGCTACATCAGCGAAGCTCTGAGGGAGTACAGGGTCAGGACAGACTTCTGGGCTTTGGCATGGTTCCCTGACATATAGATTGTTCATGCTGAGGACAAATGTTTAAATAGTCAAATCACATCTAGATTATTCTTAATCACTTGAGTTAAATGTTTTTTTATTTTTTATTTAGTCACTCATTTTACCTTTGGGTTTTGTATGTATAGTTCATGTTCAGGTAACATTCACGATCTTTTGGATATGGGTGGTACTGGACGTTTGTCTCTGATAAAAAAAAACAAGGACCAAACAGCAATTTTGATTAAAATGTAATTCATAATAATTTCCCTTCTCTTCACTCACGCCATGTCATAATGCTTGAAATGACAAAATGCCCTCTGTTCATGTCCCCGGAGAGTGAATTATTACACTATCTATTACACTATCAATGCCTAAATGAATACGCAGTGGTCAGGTGGTACAAGTAGGAGCTCTCAGAAAATTCCCAGTTTACATGCTGTAATTACAAGCTCTACGAGGACATGAACACTTTTATAAGTTGAAATCTCAAAATGATGGTAATTTAAACATGGGATGAATGCACCTATAGTACAAATGTGATGCAATCTGTGAAAACCTGTCGAATGTCGCGCTGGTACGGTTCCAGTAAATTCTAAATATAGATTGAATGTCAGTTTTTTGTCAAAATCTGGTTTTTATTAAATTATTATTCTATAATCTTCCGTTTAGCTCTCCTTCTCTTAACACTATAAAGACAGTTCACCTATCAAAATAAACCACATAACAGAATAAAGTCCAGTCCTGGGTGAACTACAACGGCACGCAAGTTTTTATTTATTTATTTTTATCCAGCGTTATCGTGTGGTATGATGCGGAGCACAAGAGAACAACAGAGTTTGAAGTTGCTCGTCTAAAAGACCTTGCTCGCCTCTCAATCTTCCAATTTCAAAACGGTTTTCACAGGATGAATTTGGAGTTCGTAAGTTTTCGAATGATACCCAATCTATGATGATTACTAAAATATGTGATATGTAAAAAAGGCAATAAAAAGGGAGCGCCAGTCGTCGCGCTAGCAGGATGTGACAGTTATTTAAACCTGTTTTTCTCAAAATTCTGTTTCTGAAAATCATAGCGATCAGCCAACTTCAGATAACTATAACTTTTTTTTTACAGACAACCGATAAAATAAATAAAAACAGATTTGGAAAGGGCTTGAACCCAGCTTTAATATGGTATCAAAACCTGTAATATGTCCAATTTCACCATGTGGTGGGTTTTCCCAGATCACATCACAAATGTGTGCAGTGCGTGCATGTCTCTTACTCCTGCAGGGATGTCTGTTGGGGTCTCTTTCTCCCTCTATGCTGCTGGCACTGCTCCAGCTGCCCCAGGATCCTCGGCTGGCTCTTACGCTGCCTGATGAACTGCTCGAATCAGAACCTGACTCCCAATGCAGACGTCGCTCTGGACACTTACGCCTCGGTCTGACTAAACACGTGCCTGAGTTTGTGTAAAAAGAAAGCGATTAACATAACTGATGTGGAGCATTACACTTAACACACATATAGACGTGATGTGACACTGAAGACTGGAGTGATGGCTGCAGAAAATTCAGCTTTGAAACAGAGGAATAAATGACATAGTAAAGTATCTTAAAAGAGAAAACAGTTCTTTTAAATTATAATGATATTTCACAATATTACTGTTTTTACTGTATTTCTTATCAAATAAATGCAGCCTTAGCGAGCATAAGAGATTCAATTCAATCATTTAAAACCATGTGATGTTGTCTTGAACAACCGTAGTAACATTAGGATGTTCAGGAACACTGGTATGATGTCATTCACACATGCAGCAGTGAAACTGTTGTACATCACTTCCTCACCATTGTGTTTGGGAGGGCTGTCTGGATTGGTTCCTGTTTTAGGTAGTTTCCGGTTTCATGTTGCGGGTTCTAGCAGCATTACGTGGAGGTTCTCTCTCACTCTCTGTCACCATGGTGACACTGTTTTCAGGAAGTCTGTTGGGTTGCCAGAATGAAAGAAAAAAGCTATGGATGCACAAAATTTCAGCAGATATATGATCATTTTTAAAGTTATCGGCCCGACAAGAAAATTTGGCCATCTTATCCATCAATCTTAAAATATGGCTTTTGAATCAAAAATCAAATGAATCATGACGTGTTAAAGGTGCCGTATGTAATAATTGAGGTTAAAATATCCCAAAAATGAGCTACATGCAACAAAAGAATGAGAAGAAATAAGTGCAATGATGTCATTAAAAAAATGACAAGTTATATTGCTGCCGAGATATAAGCCTAAATTAGCATGCTAAATTACTAGCCCTGGCCCGTCAGGTGTCGTAATACCAGTTTCGGCCATGGGAGGCGGTATGCGGGCGGGCAACATAAACACCAGCCAAACTGCAGTACACGAGTAACTCGCACGGCTTGTGTGTACTTGAACCTGATGTCAGTCGTGTGGAAATACAGCCCACACTACATTTCAGTTCAGGGAAGAGTTCAAAAAAATGATTGGTCGACATCATGCGTGAGGAATACATTTTGGTAAGTTGTAGCATAATGTATCTTTCAACAGTGTTCATGTTCTTTTTCCATTAGCTAGTAGAGATGATTGGTTCACGTGCGCTAGGGATCTGTGGTGTAACATGTACAAGCGCCAAAATGGTATTTATTGTTTGAATTGCGTAGTAAAATTGACAGAATCTGAGAGCTTAGCTAACCTGCTAGCTAAGTGTTAATTGCGTGTGTCTCACAGTGAATTCGTGAGAGTTGGCAGCTCTGAATGGAGCTAGCTTGATCAACATCAGTGAATGCTCTATGTCAAATTAATTCAAATTAACAATAAAAGTGTAATAAGAACAAAACGAATACCGTAAACTTAAAATAATAGCCCAGGGTTTCATTTTCCCATATCGTAGAAATGCACCAGCTTGTTTTTGAGACAGGCGAGTCTATGAGACGGTCTTCATCATTTAGTGTTGAGATGTTGTTCATTGAGTCTCTGATCTCTAAAAATCTCCAAATGCTCCACGGGAAACTGCGCTCTTCCAACCTTTTACTATCGTGTCAAATGATATGAATAATACGAGTGAGAAAAAGAGCAAAGCAGCGCTCGCTTGTGTTGTTTGAAGACGTGAGAGTGCGTGCGACTGCGGCACAATCTCACTTTCTGGAGGTATACTGCCCCCATCTGTTATGGAAAATGGAATATGTTTTGATTTTTAGTTCCAGATGGCAGCTTTAATGTAGTGTATTTATAATAAAGGAAAAAGTGTGGCAATGCTTTTTAATGTAAGGGTAATAATAGCTTTGGGCTGAATCAAAATCCAGTGAATCATGATTTAAATCAATCCTCTGTCAATTCACACTACTACTTGTAACACAACATAAATAACAAACTGTGCACTAGAACATTTTCATCGTTTCATCACAGACACGTACCCAGGAATGAGCTCAGCTGGCTTCCTGCGAGCTCCTGCCTGTGTTTTTCTTCGCTTTGGTGTTGGTGGCAGACACTCCAAGTTTCTGCATCTTTCTCCGGTCTCTTTCTTCTGACCGCCACCTCTTTCTATCTTCTGAAGGAGGGGCACAAACAACTCATCTTTCTTAGTGAGGTGAAAAAGGAAAAACGTGGAAAAACAGATGCTCTTATGCTGTATAATGGCTCTTACCTCTTCATCTACATAATCCCTTTTTTCAGCATTGATTTTTCTTTTACACTCCTCGCCTTCCATCACTTCCTCTACAGGCTGAGGGCCTCTGCCCGCTGTGACGTTTTCAGGTAGTCTAGGAACTGTTTCCATAGGAAACATATCAGCTGGCAAAGCCTTGTCCTCCATGGATTCTCTAAAGTGCTCTTTCTTCTCGGCAGGGAGAAGGGTTTCATCAAAGATGTCATTGTTGTTGTTGTTACAAACTTCTGGGTCTAACTCATAGGTGTGATCTCGATCTTCATCGGTTGGAGGGTTGCTAAAGTCAGAGGTAGCAGAAACGCTAGCAGCTGCCGATGCAGGGTTATTTTTATATCTACTGTAGAGGAAAGACACTTTAGTCTGCTTCTTTAGAGGCTGGGAAGAACCTCCAGAACTTTTCTTGGATGAGGACTGTGAGCGAATCGTCCCATTGGCCACAGCTGGAGATCCCCTCCCCTTGCCTTTGTCAGAGGGGTGGCTTGTGTCAGTGTAGTTCTTACAACTGCCTTTTCCTCTACTAAACAAACAAATAAAAACTGTTACTTAAAAATGGCTCCAACTCATACAATTGGCTATTGTTAAAAGTTAACTAGAATAATAATAAAAAAAAAAAAAAAAAAAAAGAACTGTGTTATGATCATCCTAACATCACATATTGCTGCTTGTATTTCCAGGTAAAACAACAAACAAACAAACAAACAAACAAAAAAACACACACAATAAACACAGAAATACAATGTATACACAAAAAAAATACAAAAAACACAAACTAAAAAGCAATACCTTTTTAAATAATAATAATAATAATGTTTATATAATAAATGTAATAATTTAGATCTTTATTTTACAGTATTAGTAGTTTAGTTTAATAATAATTATGTTTATGATGATGTTATTTTTTATTGAGTACTAAATCTTAGATTTTACAGCACTAGTAGTCACTATTTACTACACTGTAAAAATGTTTTGTTGGTTTAACTTAAAAAATTAAGTAACCTGGTTGCCTTAACATTTTAAGTTGATTGAACTGGAAAAAGTGAGTTAATACAATGAAGGAGATTGATTTAATCATCAGAAACTCAAAATGATAAGTTATCTGAACTAAATAAATTATTTAAGTTGATTTGACAAAAGAAAAAAAGTTGTGATAACAAATCTAGAAAATATTTTTTTTTACAGTGTAGTTTTATTATTTTATAAAAAGGCATTGCTTGTTAGTTTGTAGTTTATTTACAGTTTTTTACAATCACTTTGCTACTATTTTCAGAACCTTGACGTCATTTTTTAAAACTCTAGACACAAAACTCAAAACGGTTGTCACTTGTAACACATGCTGTCTAATGTTCAAAACAGTGCATTGTGCATTCATATCTTTAAATATATCTTGCTCTTGCACAATCATTGGTTCAAAAAACAAATTTACTGTGAAATACCATTGAAACATAACTATAGATCACCCACACACAAGCAACCGATAGTTTCACTGTGTCATTGTTCATACAATCATTAAATATTGTAGAACAAAATAGGTGATACAAGTTTCATTATGGCACTACATGTACAGTAAATATACATCTCTGTAAAAGTTCTGCAGTAGTAGAGAGAATACACACATAGTGGAATCATTGAACAAAGTGTGTGATATATTGATGCAAAACACTACAGTACAATCACAACATAGGTTTATTGGAATCAAAGCAAAAATATATAATATTATGCTACATCCATGGATATTGTAGTCGAATTGGTTCATGCTCCACGCTAATTGGTGACCAGAGGTGGAAAGAGTAATAAAATATGCTACTCAAGTAAAAGTACTACTACTTCAATAAAATTTTACTTAAGTACAAGTAAAAGTACTGGTCTAAAAATCTACTCAAGTAAAAGTAAAAAGTAGCTCATTTAAAATTTACTCAAAGTAAAAGTTACTGAGTTACTTTTTTAACACCGGGGTGGAGGAATCCCCGTGTGGGGTTGTAATGGTATGAGATTTTCACAGTATGATAACGTCTCAGAAAATACCATGGTTTACAGTATTAATCAATTATTAAATAAATTATCATCAGTTAAAATTATTACGAAAACAGGGTTTTTATTTGGTTGAACAAATGCTTTTAATTATAGTAAACTTGAAACCATTTGTTTGTTTTGTTTATTAAAATTTTAACAAAACATGTCTAATAAATCAAATTCGATAATTGATAATGACAACTTATTTTTAGCATTAATTATTTATTAAAATGTTTAAGAATTATATTGTCCTATGAAATGTATTTTATTCAGAAAAATAATGTTTCTTTGATTTAATACAAATATATTATCAAAAACGGTGGTAATCAAATGTAAATTTAAACTTGTGTCCTTTTATTTTTGGGGGAAGCGCTGCAAAAACAGATTTACTAAATTAAACCATGGACAAAAAAAATATTCCTTTAAATAATGAAATGTATTAATATTGTTGTTGTTGTTATTATTATTATTTTGAGAGGTAGGCTACGTTCTTCTGTATGCCTACAATAGTAATATATTTCTGTCATAATTTCTCATAGTGAAACCCAACTTTTATTTTGACGGGTTGTAGTGAAGACCAAAAGTGAAGAAAAGTGTAAAAAAACACAACGTTTTTTCTCAAATAAAATTATGAAAATGCCCATTAGGCGTTCTCTCTGAGCAGCTCTGGAAATGTTCATATTCACAAATTGTTTGCGAGACGCTGAAAACACCATTGCTGTGTCCGAAATGTCCCACTCCTCACTATTTAGTGGACTATATAGTGAGCTCGCCATTTTGTAGTGCTGTCCGAATGTATAGTGATGATTATTATACCCTATATAGTCCTCTCAATGTATCCCAGAATGCATTTTGAAAAGTAGTGTACAACCATGTTTACAACCGATGGTCACTAACAAAGTCCTACACCATCATGCATTGTGCGGATCATAAAAATAAGTTATAATCATGTGTGGAGTAGTGCATTATAACAAAAACGGCCAGAAATCACTTTTAGTTTTTAAATTTTGGAGAAATAAGCTCAGTATAATGTAATGTATTTATTATAAAAAATCTATTTAGCCCAGAGCCGACTGGGCACCAGCTGACAGGTAATGTAATCAACGGCACAGAGAGACGATCGAGTAGTGTCCGAAAGTGGTGTTTCTATTATGCTGGTGAGCTCACTATATAGTGCTCTGCTCTCTACCCCCAACATAGGGGTTAGGGAGTAGTGCTTTGAGTGGAGATTTCAGACACAGCACATGAATGTCACGCATACTTGATTATGTACTAAGTTAACTTAGTAGACAAAACGCGGCGCAGCTCAGCAGAACAAATAGGGTTATACATTTACATGCAGTATTTTTGTGCTTAAATATTCACACGATTGGATTTATTGCACAGTTCTACTTTCCATGTATCTATCCATTATTTTGCATGTTTTACGTGATGCGTTAAGTGTATAATTCCACTTTCATGGCTGGATTTCTGGATTCCCTCTGCATCACGTAAGTCATTCGAAGTTATAATCGGCACATACCTTTATCTGCAGGAGGGGTAGTGTCCTATATCCTCCTTTTGCAGCCACTTTGCGTCCACATTTTTAGCAAACAAATCCTCGAGGACATAATTCGTTTCATAAGAATTCGAGCGCCGATTTGTTTTCAGCTTAAGCTGGGTCTGTCTATGGGTCTGCGCGTGTGTTCTCCCGCCTTTCAACCAATGCAGTAGGTTCCGGAGTGTGATTTTATTTTTTTTTTCTCCCGTGTACTATTATTTTTTACTCAGTAACGGATATGATTTAAAATGTAGCGAAGTACAATACTTCAAACAAAATGTACTTAAGTAAAAGTAAAAGTACAGATTTTAAAAACTACTTAAAAAAGTAGAAGTACACAAAAAAACTACTCAATTACGTAACGCGAGTAAATGAGACTCTCGTTACTTTCCACCTCTGTTGGTGACAATGAATCTCTTATCTTGAAACTTTCATGATTTACTGTAAACATGGAAGATTGTGTGTCTGTTTCCATACAACTATGCATTAAGAGTACTGCAACAGTTACTTATCATTTTGAGCAGTTGTATCAATTGATAGTTAGATCATTGTAAGGAAATGAATACACACTCATTTGAAATGTAATGTGTGAATTGCCTTTTGAAATAGTAGTACTTTGATGTTAAGTTGTGTCATATTGAACAGGTGATTTATGTTGAATGAACAAATGATCTAAGTTGTATGTGTACAGTATCCAAGCAATTGAGAAATGGGTTAAAGTTTTGAAAAATGACATCAAGGTTCTGAAAATAGTATCTAAGTGATTGTAAAAAACTGTATTAATGTTTATTTAATACAATTATTGAATATTTGTTTTAAATATTAGATTTATTTTATTTTACAGTACTAGTACAAGAAGCAGCAATAATAATAATAATAATAATAATAATAATAGCCTCCTTTGTTGTTATTATTATAATTATCTCTACGAGTACAATACAAATAACAGTTTTTAATTCAATTCTCATTACAAATCTTTACAGAGCAACTCTAACTAAGAGCACCTGAGTTTGTGTGGAGCAACACCGACTGTGTAAACCAAATCCCTCTAAGACACTGAAAATAATTTAATGTGTGTGTGTGATTTCCTTTTTATTTGGATTATTTGTGCATCCCAGATAAATGTTGATGCTGACTCACCTGACACCATTTGAGGAGCTGTGGTTGACACTGCTATTTTCACGAGGTACAGAGTTGTGATTGCTACGTGGACTTGGCGTGGAGAACTCGCTCAGAATGTGCTGAGCTTGATGGAAAGCCATCAGACACACACCGGCTAGAGAGGAACTGCAGAGAGAACAGGTTTGATATTAATGCACAGAATCCATTTCAAGTTGCATGCACAGGGTAGCATTTCATGTGGTTTAAGTAAGTAAATGGGCTGCTAACCAGGTCAAGACCAGTGTGATGACCCAGAAGGACTCCTCCCAGCTGGGTCCTGGTACCACCTGAGCACACAGGGGCAGCATGTGGTGAGGCAGGGTCACATTGAGGGTGAAGTGGAAAAGGGAGCCACGCTCTGTTACCAGAGTCAAGTCTCTGATCACCCACGAAGACGTGAAGTCTGGAGTAAATCTAGAGAGATAAAGAGAAAACGATTGAGATGAGGAGAAAATAAACAGACAAGAAAAAGAAAAAAGATGGGGTACATGGTGTGATAGTGGTGCAGGGATGTCGTATATTTGTAGGCTAAACCCCAAAACAAGTTCGCATTTTAGCAGTTCCGGTTCCAATGTCCTGAAGTCAATGGGTTTTTGGTTAAATGCTGTGATGAACACAAGCTCAAGATATTTATACTTTTTTTTTCTACAAAATAAAATACATCAGTTATACCTTCTAAAAAAGCTTTTTAAAGCTTTCACTTGTCTTGTAAAAGGCTGCTAACAAGAGGCTATATGGGACTACAGAGGTTGTAGTCCACTCACTAGTCCGCTTTCACAGGCGTGTTGATAATCACACTCTTGCAAACTCAAACTTTCAACGAAAATATTTTTAAACAAAAACAGTTGAACGCTGAAGTCACGTGGTACAGCCTACATTTAGCTTTTGACTTCTGCCAATTGTATTTATGTTTTAAAAACCATAAAATTTGTTCATTTGTGAAGATTATCATGATAAATGTTTAAAGGGATACTCCACTTTTTTTGGAAATAGGCTCATTTTACCACTCCCCCAGAGTTAAACAGTTGTTTTACCGTTTTCAAATGCATTCAGCCGATGATCTGATATTTAGAAGAATATCAGTAAACAGACAGTTTCTGGTCTCATTGACTTCCATAGTATATTTTTTTCCTACTATGGAAGTCAATGAGACCAGAAACTGTCTGTTAACTGATATTCTTCTAAATATCCGAACATCGGCTGAATGGATTCAAAAACGGTAAAACTCAACTGTTTAACTCTAGGGGAGTTGTAAAATGAGGCTATTTCCAAAAAAGTGGAGTATCCCTTTAAGAATCATAAGATTTTGTTAGTCACAGACCTCATTAGGCTAACTTCCGGGTTTGGATTAGAGGGATAGTTAACCCAACCAATGATGAAATTTCTGTCATCATTTACTCACCCTCAAGTTGTTCAAAACCTGACTTTCTTTCCTCTGTGGAACATTAAAGAAGATATCAGGAATGCTGATAACCAAATAGTTTCAGTTCCCATTGACTTCCATTGTATGGACAAAAAATAGAATGAAATTCAATGTGAACGGAAACTGTTTGGTTACCGAAATGCAGGTTTTTGGGTGACATGAGGGTGAAGATATCATGACAGAATTTTGATATGGGCAATAGGAGCAGTAATTAGCATGAGAAAGGGAACCTAAAATGGGCTTTTACATAGTCTCTGATCAGTCAGGTACTTGGGGTCTAAATCATAAATTACCTTCCAATTCTTCACTGTGACCCTTCCCAGTTTAGCGTCTAACATATGGCGTCGGAACCACTGACAAGACCCACCCACTTTAAGACAAATTATATTGGACCCACTCACTTTTACGTCTCTTAATTCATCGCACGTCTGTTCACTTTTCAGAGCGCCGTCAGTCAAATCCATTTCACTTGAGGAATACCCTATTCCTCAACAAGCCGCAACTGACGAAAGTAACCGCCTGTTGTATGCTTCCAGTCAAATATTGAGTCAAGGTGAAAGTGATCTTTGAGATGGCACCACGAGACGGCATTCATTTACAGAGCGGAAGTTTCAGGCATGTAAGTTAGGAGTAATGAGATTAGGTAAAAGTGAGCAGAACCAGTGGTTGCTCTGTTGGCAAATATCAGTGCACTGGTTGCCAGTTGCTGCTTGCATCAAATTCAATTCAATTCTGTGAGGAGAGGATTGACGCGTGCTCTCTTTGGCTCATTAAAAACCACTCTAGCTGCAACATTCTGGATTATTATTTCATCAGAATACACAGATACATTTTTACGAAATCCACCAACAGCGCAAAACAGACGCATACTTCCTGCAGAGAACATGGGCTACACAATGTTACTGTCCTAAAGTTATTTGTAAAACAGATTTTATTTCATCTTGAAAAATGTTTAAGGACCGGCACAAGAATTGCAGAACACTGATACAGAAAGTTGCACATTCTTACGCAATGGTGATTTCTGAGGATGAGTTGTAGTCCACTCTGAAGGCTCTGCAGTGCTGCACCTCAAAACCGTAACCTTGACATTTATATCCATTAATGTTCATGGATACTACGGTCAACGGCACTCGCCAGCATTCTCCACTTTAAAGCTTTTCTGGATGGCAAACAAGGGCTTACTTGATTCGTAAACCTGTGAAAAGACAAGAAAGAGAATAAAAATGCAGTTAATGCATTTCGTATCATTGTTTCCCCTTTCGTTATTATTTATTAACCCTTTCATGCATGAATTATGATAACCTCAGTCAGGATTTTTTTTCCCATGTGTTTTTATTGCTCTTAGGGCATGAAAAACAAGTATTCACTTTATTTATTTTTATCAAATCATGTGAAAACTATAAAATATAAACAAAAAAAACTTTTTTTAATAGCTGTCCACACTGTAGTGACCTCAATGCATATACTTTCTATTTTCAACTGTACATATTTTATTGACTTTTGGTTACAGTAGCCATGATTTGGTTTAATAATTTATGGCCATGTATAACCTAATAATATAGTAGCGTTTATATTTTTACAGGTTTTCAAGCTGAACATGACCTGATCTGTGTATATGAATATATATATCCTGATTATATATGGTTCTACAAGTAATTCAGATTAAAGTCATCATTAACCAGTTAAATGTGGTTAAACAAATAGAGTCCTATATACATGGCGTTAAATAAAAAATTAAATTAAAAACTTTTTTTTATGTGGATACTCACAATAAAAACAAAGTGTTCAGCTTTTTGTCAAATAAAAAAATAATAAACATGTTGCCAATTTTGCATTCTCTCTGTCAGTGAAGTTAATTCTGAAACGTGTCTGAAAATTGGCTGTAACTATGTAAAAACTTGACATACAGGCACGAAAGAAGAACAAGATTTGTTTATGAAGCTATTTATGAAGTTCTTTATCTATATAAAAAAATAATCTCAGTTTATGTTATCTGTATGAAAATAAATATATACATATATATACACATGTTGCTCACATATTATGGTAGCCCTGTTGTGTGCTAAATAGAGTGTAATTTCACCTGTCATTAATATGTTTATAAGCAACTTATAAAAAGCACAAATATCAGGGCATGTCAAAACATCAAGGACTCCAAAAACACCTTAGACCCCAGAGGGTTAATAAAGTGAGCCTAATATAAGGTAATTCAGAGTACCCATATTTATTTAGACAAAAAAAAATATATATATATATATCAAGAGAACAATTAATGTGTAAACAATTATTACTTCTACCACACTAGAGTACTTTTCACAAAACTCTGAGAAAGGACACGTCAGAAGTGGTTCAGCTGTGTCTCTCACCATCTCTGCACTCCATGAGAGTAGACTGGGGAACGTTGAAGCGCAGTGAGGCTGCAGGCCCTGGAAGCTTTCCTCCCACCCTCAGGAGCTCCTTTGCCCCAAATCCTTTAACCAGAACCATGTCAAACACGGTCAGGTTGTTCCTGTTAATAGATAAAGCCACAATTACCGTATGATAACATCTAGCAAAAATACTCAAAGAAAACAAAAACAAAAGCAACATCAAGCAAATAATGTTTATTGTCAACAGTGTAATGATATATAGCTCACACAGAAGTCCCTAGAAACTACAGATGAAACTGTGTGAAAATTTCATATCACAATTATAGAAGTGACCAAAATGATCATAGTTATCAATATCATGATAAACAATAATGTATATATGTTATGCAAATATACTCTATTTATATACTACAGTATATATGTATATACACATCATTGTTTTTTAACCAAATTTTTTTGTTCATTTAAATTCTGTCTGTCGTACTTAATGGCCCTCATTTATCAAAAGTGCGTACACCAAATTTCCAGCGTACACCTTGCGTACACCCAAAACCACGGTGCGTTTGAGATTTATCAATATGGACGTTGGTGTACGGCACGCTCGAATCCTACGCCAGCTCAGGAGGTGGTGTACGCACGTGTGGAGTTAGTGAGGAAATGCGCAGAAAATTCCTGAACACCACATAACGCACTGACAAACTAAAAGATATATTATGACCCACTGTAAAACAAAAAAACAACATAGTAATTATAAACTTCAGTGTTTATTTTTGTGCAACGTGGACTTCAATGTTTAATTTGTGTGACTTTACCAAAGTATTTGATTTGTAAGCAAGCTTTACCCTGACATTTCAGGATTATCCCCGGCAGGTGCGCACGGACTGGGTTCGGTAGCCTAATGAAAAGCTTTCAATGACCCAAAAAATAATTCAGACTGACAAAATAATAAAAAATACATTCTTCTTCTTTTAAATGACAATAATAATAATAACAAATAATAATAACGACATCCTTCTTCTAAATAACAATTTAAGCGTCATTAATATAAATCATAATAATAGGAAAGATATTACAAATTGTCATGCAATTGTTAATGTGAATGAATGGTACTTCACATCACCATCATCATCATCATCATCATCATCACTATTATACATGTGACGTGATTTGAAATTGAATGCTAATTTCAAAAGACGTGCTGTAAAATAATGCATTGTGATAGGTCATTTCGGCTCCACGTCGGAGAAGTTTCTCTTCTTTGCCGTCTTCTGTGTGTCCATGGCGTAAAATGAGGGCGTGGGGGAGGCGGAGACTTGAATATATAGGGGCGTGTTATTCTAATGACGATCGCTTTCGGCCGCGGGATTTATCAAGGGAAGGCATTGCGTACACCTGGATTTCAAAGGTACACACAGCTTCATAAATCAGGCAGTGAGAGGAGTGTAAGCATAATCTTACGCCAACATATACACCCGTTTCTACGCAAGTTTGATAAATGAGGGCCAATGTGTTGGTTGGGTGACTAAACATATTGTCTACTAACATGAATGCATGCTCAAATAATGTTATGAGTTAAAAAAAAGTTTTTGAAAAAGATAAACCTCACATTGTAACCTTTAAAACATTTTTTAAGAAAAAGGACGAGTCAAAATGAATAATGATAATAGGTATTTTATTAGATTTTATTTTAGATTTTTAGCATGCCCATAAGCTTATTTTATATCAACTGTACATTAAAAAATTCACATTGGTTTGAACACAAATGGCAGACAGGCTGAAGCCTGCATCCTCCAGAGGGCGATTTCATCACTAATAAGGCTGCTTCATTAAAAGCAAACTGATGAGTCCGACTACAATCTAAAATCATAAAGAAATTTCAATAATTTACGTTTCACTAGGAACGGTCATGCTCCATACTTTTAATAAACATGAATTAAAAATATATAAAATAGTTATACATTTAAAATGTTATATTCAGATATAAGACATTATGACAACAATTATGTATAAAACTAACAAATGCAACATCGGAAGGACACAGCCTTCGAAACGAGACCAAAGGTGGCGCTTATGGGACAAAAGAAATAGAGATGTTTCCCTGGTACACAAACTCAAACAGCACTGGATAAAAAACAAAAAAACAATTTAGTTAAATTAAAAAGAAAATGACTTAGAAAACTTTACTAACGAATGTGACTGGTAAATGTGACCACGCTGCGCAGGGCAGGGCAGGGCAGGGCTGAGAGCCATGGGAGTGAATGAGTGACACACCAGTCTGGAGTCCCACGGAGGAGCTCCGGAAGGATAAATGGAGTAATGATGTCAGGAAGATGAGAGAACCAGGCCTGGGAATTAATGCTGTGGTTTTGGTTTAGTCTATGCGGCAGTCATCCGTGAAGGGAAGCCGCTGTATGTTATATTTGTGGTGTTTGTTTATTTTGTGATTTAAGTTTCACATTGAACATTTGCCAGTTCCCGCCGCCTCCTCCCTGAGACTTTAACTTCATTACGCACACATTAAGGCAAAGCATGATCTAAGTGCTAAATAAATGAGGACCATTCACAGTGAAACCAAGTTTTTTTCCTGATTTCCAAGCATGGAAAACACAATTTTAAACATTTCGAAACTTTTTTCCATAAGAGGATTTGTTATAAGTAAATCCGATCAGTCATACAAATCCCTCAGTTAAAACTCATTTAGGGCAGAGCAGTACCTGATCAGGAGCAGTGATGTAACAGGCTTGTGTTCTGTGGGTTGGAACGCCACAGAAACCGTCCTCGACTCCCACGGCTGAAGCAGGAATCTAAGTATACGGCCTCGCTCACTTTCCTGTTGGCAAAAATATGAGTACACTATAACCAGAGTTACCACAACAAGACACATTTACTATACAATGTACACTTAATTATGCTATTCAAAGATAATGACCTCACCTTATGGTTTGTTGCCAACAGCAGAAACTCTGTTGTAGTGATATTCACGGACAGCGGGCTAATATTAAACCTAGAACATTTACATACATGATGTAATTTCTGCTGCCATTAACAGTGTTGTTACTGATAACAAAAGTTAAACCTATAAAATATCGTTGCAGTTAATTGAAGTAAAACTGAAATAAAACTAACTAAACAAGCTAAAACACCACTGTTTTTGACTCTGCTTATTAACCTTGTGCATAAATACCATTATAACTAAGGTTTCTGACAGAACCAACTTTAGGCCAGAAGATTTTGTGTTAACAGTAAATACCATTTGGTCAGGATGTCGAGGGCTTCAAGCGGAACGGGGTATGAGGAAAGCGTTCGGATCTCCACAGAAATTACTGAACCTGTAGGGTTTTTCAGTGTGAAATTCTTCACCTGAAATGAAAAGTACAACAATCTTATGATCATAATAATAATAGTCTAATTAAATTCAAAGTCATTATTTAAATAATAATTCACACAATGCTAATAATTCCATGTCAAAAGTTGATTGCCATTTGAAGATTCTTAAATACACTCCTTTAGTATTTTACTGAAAAAAATGAGAGTAAAGTTCGGATCAAAAGATCATTATCAGTGATTTGCATACCTTACTATCATTGACCGGTGTGGCCCCAAAGTCCAGTGGTGAAGAGTGGTCTGCAGGAAGCCTGGGCCACCTGATCAAAACGCACACAAAAAACAGAAACATAAATATTTATATCATAATAAATGCATACATGTTTAAATCTCTCACAAAATGGGTAGTTTAAATAGCATACAAAATGAATATACAATATTTGACTCTCTATATTTGTGCACATACTGCATGTTTACCTGCAAGAGAGCTCTTTGCTACAGTGCCAGCGACCACAGAGTGCAGAAGCCAGGCTGCTGTCCACTCTCCAGAGAGATGAGGAGGATTCTGGGTGAAGGGATTGCTGCCACTCCAAACGTCCTGCACAGGGGAACATCACATTTTGACTGAGCAACTCCATACACACAAGACATGCACAAACTAGTACGCTACAATCATTTCAATCCATTTATTACTACAAGTGACTATACAGTAGTCTAGAATAGTCATTGGTTCTCAAGCAGCAAACTTCTAAGTGAGCCTCAAGACTTACAAAAAAAAATAAAAAAGACAAAACAACCATTAAAATAAGCAAAAAATCTAAATATTTTTTACTTAAATTAACCCTCTCAACTGTATGATTCCTTTTCCCACAGGCTAGGAAAACCTAGATATATGAAGTGGCCTAATTTTTTAAAGAGCCCCTATCATAGCATTTGAAATGTTCCTATTTTTGTTTTAGGAGTTCCCAAAAACAATTTAACATGCATGCAAGGATAAAAAACACTTTATTTGTCTTATAATATGCATTTATTTTTAACTGATTTGCTTACTCTACTCTCAAATTATTCGTACAACGACTCATTTTTCCAAACCACTCCTTTGCGTGACGCTAATCGGCGGTGATTGGTCAGATGACCCAGTCAGTTATTGTTTAGCATAACGCATAAACATATTGATAAAGCACTGCAGTACTACAAGACGCTCTATTCTTTATAACAACTCCAATTACAGCGACAAACATTTCACATAAAAAAAAATTACAATTTACAATGTGCGTAACTTACACACACACACGCGCACACACATACTTACTGCGCCTTCCTCCTCGCGCCTCGATGCTACAAAACCGTTCAAAACCCATAAAACCAACAATTATTAATAATACTTACAGGTTGTGATTCGGAGGAGGAAGCTGATCCATATACACTGGGTAAGTTACTGAGCCCTCCTTCAGGAACAACCGCTTCCCAATCCACATTTAAATTCATTTATGTTTTGAACGATTCGTAATTAAAATGATGAGAACACAATCGGGCTATACTGTTGTGGTATCATTGAAAATATGAGTCTCTAACCACCGATTCGTCACATGCTCATCCCTGGTAAATGAAGACAAAGTGGCTGAACTATCTTTGCATTGTAGAACACAGCGTCTTCTCCAACATGATGCTATGATGAAGTATTTGAATGTGTAGACTTCAAGTTTACACTTCCGTCTGCGTGCGCAATAACTGGGCGCGGCCAATATGTCTCTACGTCACGATGTAACAGCTAATGACTCGTTTCAAAAACAATTCATTTCATAGACTCAGAGTCGACTCTCACTTTTGAAAGACAATAACTTTATATACGGTGCACTTTCAGATATAAATCTTTGCAGGATGTTTTCATTCCCTTAGAGCTATAGTCCACACCATATGAACAGTCATTTTCAAAAATCCATGATAGGGGCTCTTTAATTCTTTGGGCACTTTATAATGAGAAAACATTTTACTATTTATGCAAATCTCTAAAATAGTTTATCAAAAAGAAATTGCGAGTACAAAATATTGAACAAAAATCTTTATCCCTTATCCCAATCCAGTAAATCATCAGGGCCCAGTTTTTCAAAAGTAATCCACAAGGATTTTGGATAACGGATCAGATCAAATCTTTGAAAATGGGTTTTTCAAAAGAAAAAATGGATTACATGATCGGATTGGATCACGTAATCCAATCTTGGTTTTGATCCGGATCAAACCTTTAGTTTGGGTTTTTCAGAACTTTTTTGTAGGATTTGGATCACTTTGATCCAAAAAATCTAGATTAAACTGATCCTATCAGAAGGGTGGATTCAACGTGGATTTCATGCTCAAAATGTAATGAAAACTTAAAAAATGATCAAATAATCCTATATTTGGATCATGCAGTATCTTACAAGATATCCTTTTTATTCATAAGTTTTTTTTTATTTGTTCATCCATCAGGCTACAGTGATTAGGTAGGCTTTAAGCGTATTCAGCCTTTCAGTATAGGCCTACAGCAAAGTAGAAAGAGTTTGGCCTCATAAAATAATCTCCCAAACAGCTGTCAAAATTGACCAAAAACAATACATTTTATTCTGTCACTATTGATATATTTATATATTCATCACAATTGAAAATATTTTTGTTTTTAGAATATTTATTAGTGATGCATGCAATGATTACAGAATAACCAAAAAAATGCAAAGAATGGCAATCACTGATTTTTGAAATCCAAAACAAATCCAAATCAGAAATAATGTCTAGCTATTGCGTCCCTTGTTGCACATCCTTTTTGCTCGTTCTGGTAGAGGAACAACCGACTCTGACCAAACTGCAGCAAACCAAGGCCAGACTTGATATCCGCCTCCTAAAGGCTACGCTCAGACAAGCTGGTCTCTCCACATCAGATGAGGAAGTCTGAATTATTGTGGAGTATTTGACATTAAGTCTTTTTTTTTTTTGTAAATTCAATACATCTTGTTATAAATATCTTCAATCTACAGTGTTTGTTACTTGTTTTGTCTACCTGTTGCTCTTTATTTAGTTCTACATTGTGATTTCCTATCCTGTTTGAGCACTGGTTATCCAGATTTGGTGATCCTGAAAAGTTCCTATCCAGATCAGATTGATCCAATCCGATGTTGCTTTGAAAAACTGGCTCAAAAGTAAGATGGATTACGTGATCACGGATCGCAAAAAAAGGATTACTAAATCCGGATCAATTTTATCCGGATTTAACCTTTTTGAAAAACTGGGCCCAGGGGCCAGTTGTTCAAAACATTTAATCTGGATCAAAATGATCCGGATTTGGAAATCCCATTTTTCTTATCCAGGATCAGGTAATCCGTCTTACTTTTATGCCGGTTTTTCAAAGCAACATTGGACTGGATCACCAAATCGGATTACCAGTGCTCTAAATGGGACAACATATCACAATGTGGGCTACCAGCTATGTAAACAACAGGTAGAAGAGCCAACATGGGGTCACTGTAAGTGTTTCTTATTTTGAGACAAAACACAAATGGGGACAAGATATTTTTTTTATTTATTTTTTTTACTTTACTATACTGAATAGCTTAATTGTTAGCCTAGGTATACTTTATCACTGTTACAACGGTTACACAAGTCAAGTGCAAAATATAAATAAAAGTATACACTAAATGATACAAATGTATTATTTGACCAATTTTAAAGTTTTACTACATTTTCTTCCTGAAATCCACCTTGAAATCCTACCCCCTGTTGGGATCAGGATAATCCTGTTTTTTTGTATCAAAGTTATCCAAATCCCACTGACAAGTTTTGAACAACACAAACTGAAGGTTTGATCCAGATTAAAACTAGGATTGGATTCCCTGATCCAATCTGATTTCAGATTCCTTCTTTCCCTTTTGAACAACCCATTTTCAAGATTTGATCCAATCCTTGATAACCAAAATCAGATCAGATTACCTTCGAACAACTGGCCCGATCAGCTGGAAGAGGTAAAAAGCATGGGAACATTCAGCTGCTAATACTTGTGGAATAGTGAAATATTTTTTTTAGTTACTCACAAACACAACTGGGCACATTTGAAGATTTTTCTCTCACCTGCTCGGGACATATGAAGAGGACAGAGCTGTTCACACTCCTCAGCAGCCTCAAACATAACATCTCCCTGCTGATCGAAAGGAAGTTGATCGATTTCAGGCAAAAGGGAGCAAGGTTTGGCAAAAGAAATTCATTCATGTATATGACCCCAAGTAACATTATTTAGCAAAAACATGCATTCTCTTTTCAAAACCCTCATCAGTTTTCTGTCAATACAACAAGAACCTTATCACTCATTTGGAAGCATATAAATGTTTATATAAAGGGATACTTCATCCAAAAAAAAAAAATTCTGTCATTAATTACTTTTAATGAGAGAAATTTCAATACATTTCACCTATCATTGGAACACAAATGAAGATGTTTTTGATGAAATCTGAGACCTTTCTGATGTAGACCAGCTTTACCTTTAAGGCAGAAGAATCTGTCTGAAGGTGAAGCTCCAGTGGGACCCCCACACTGGTTGTCAGAGAAATTGTGGTTCTGAGGTTGATGGGTAAAGATTTGCGCAGTAGCTGAAGAGACAGAAGCTTCCTGCTACCAGGGAACACTTCCATGGACTTTGTCAAATTTATAATCTATAAGACGGGAAAATGTACAGCATCATTAAACTGCAGTTAACTTTGACAAATATCCTATTTTTGTGAACTTGATTTCTGTGTAATTCAAATTAATGAGTCTAATCTACATTTTAATGTGTATTGTAAGCGAAACGTTGACTAGTTGATAATAGCTCTGGCCACTGGTGGACATCTTGAGTCTTTTTTGACCAGTCTTAGATCACATGGTCAGTTGCACAAGGCAGGAGAAAAAAAGCCTTTGTCCACAAACACTGTCCTACTATATGACATCAGCTTTGAATAATAACCCTCTAAAACCAAAAATATCTAGAAGTTAGGGATGCACCGATGTGAACATTTTGGCCGATACCAATAACCGATAATTCTTTATATTTAAAAGCCGATAACCGATATGCTGGCTCGAAAAATCTAAATCCAATTTTTATATAATTTTTGAGAGCCTGATTGCAAAAACAAAAGTCTCACAATTAAAAGCCATTTTTCCAATCACACAATATAAATGTTCTCATTATAATTTCAAGTAGCCGATATGTCAGCACATTTTGCACTTAACTATATTTTCCTTTGATTCCAATCATATTTCAAGCAATTAAGATCAATCATGTTGAACAGTGCGCATCTTAAGTGTCTCAGGTGTTAAGTGTTGAAGGAAATAATTAATTATTTATCAGCTTTTTTATATATCAGCCAAATTTTATTATCGGGCCAATAACGATAACATAAAAATGAACAAATATCGTCCGAGACCGATATGGTGGCTGATATATAGTGCATCCCTAATAGAAGTGAATATTTAGTTAACACTTCGCATCCCTCTATTTCACAGCAGAATAGTGTTGTCAAAAATATCGATATTTCGATAAATATCGATACTGAAATATCTGAACGATACCAATACTAATTTCCTGAAGTATCGATACTAGCCGAGCGGTCACTTTCACTTCTCTCCAAAGGCGCGTTGACAAACACCACACGTGACCCACTCGTCTCATTTGCTCTGGTTAAATGGCAAAAGGGAAGTTAATGTTGGAGAATAGCGCCGACATGCATTAAAAACACACTGCGAGCAGTCATCTCGGAGAATAGCGCGGACCTGCGCTGACACACCGCGAGCGAGCAAGTCAGAGAATAGCGCGGACATGTCACACGCATTAAAAACACACTGCGAGCAGTCATCTCGGAGATAGCGGACACGCGCTACACACCGCGAGCGAGCAAGTCTGAGAATAGCGCGGACACGCATTTAAAACACACCACGAGCAGGCATGTCGGAGAATGAGAACAGACTTAAGGAACAGGCTCCAGGGTAGGCTACCATTTAGCATCATATATGCTCAGCATCAGGGGTGTTTGTTGTTTGGACAGACCTGCCCCCACTGCTAATTAAAATCCTAAAGGAAACACTAACTCTTTTCATTTGAACTTTTCTGAAACATTAACCAAGATGGCCTAGTATTGTTGTTGATATGAGTCTGTGTTGTCTAGTTTTTTTCACCGTTTTCTTAAAGTTAACATAATCTGACTGAGGAATCTTAGACAAGTAAATATTGTAACTGTGGTCAAATATAAATTAGCTTGTGCCTATTTAACTTTATTATTTAATTCTGCAATTTGCCTTCATTAGTGATTATCAGCAATTTGATTACACAGATACTAATTAACTTAACAGACAATGGCATCTCTTAATTCAATAATGAACTGCCTTTAACTGAAAATTGAATGTATGTAATCTATTATTATTTATACATTACTGACACTCTATCCTCCAATTTGATACTGTTAAGTGCTTTTATGTTACACTATATTTTAATCTTTGATAACCATAGATAATAAAATACAACGTATAATGTTAGCTCTGGTTCAATAAAAAATATTAACAAATAGAAATCAGGACATTTTTGTTCATGTAAAATATACCTCATTGTCATTTTCTAGACAAAAAAAACTCCCCCTTAATATTGTGGCAGTTTTTTTCTCCGTGGTATACGAAAATGGTATCTGAATATCGATATTTTTAAAGGTATCGTATCGAAGTTAGAAATTCTAGTATCGTGACAACACTACAGCAGAATAAGCAGAACTTCCATAGTATATTCTCAAAGGAATGTGGTCACTGCACATTTAAGTCTCTGGTGTTCAGGTGAGCTTTACCTTAAAGAGTTTATGCTGGGAAGAAGAGATGTTAGTGATTCTGAAGGTGAAGGGGAATGGGTTGGAACAGCCAGAGCTCGACATGCTTTGAGCCCCTCTCCTTCTGTCTGACTTGAACTAAAGAACTCAGCTCAGAATTCGAACCATCTGAAACACACAGAGAGAAACAACTCTGTAACAAATGTGACAAGAGCTTCAGGTGAACACAGCATTTACGCAGAGGTGAAGCAAGTACACTACCATTCAAAAGATTGGGTTCCGTATGCTTATATATGGTGTTTTAAAAAAAGTAGTTTCTTATGTTCTCATAGCTATAAAATTGTTCCAACATTAATAATTTGAAATATTATCACAAGTTATAGTCATTTATTAATATTTCTATTTGAATATATTTGGAAAAAGTAACTCTTTCCTGTAAAGGCAAAGCTGTATTTACAACATCATTACTTCAGTCTTCAGTGTCTACATGAGCCATCAGAAATCATTCTAATATGCTGATTTGGTGCCAGGGTAACATTTATCATTTTTATCAATGTTAAAAACAGTTGCTGCTTAATATTTTTGTGGAAACTGAACCAAACAACATTCATTTAAAAAAATAAATATTTTGTAACATAATAAAAGGCAAGGCACTTAAATGACAATTAATAGGTAATCTTCATTGCCATTTAAGTGAAATTACTGAACTTAAATATACAAGCTTGATAAAAATTATCATTTTAGAAGAAAATTTCAAATGGCACTTAGAGGCTTTTGCATCTGAACTCTTCATATGCAATTATTAATGTTGTCATCATTAAAACTTGCAAAACAATGCAGTGCTAGTTTTAGAATGTGAAAGAATTATGAGTCTTGGCCAAAATGTATTTAATTTTATTTAACTTCAGATAATGCTAAAGATTAAGGCTCCGTTAACGCAAAAAACGCAGATATTTCCCTGCGAGTTTGGCCTTCTCGTTTACACAAAAACCCCATTTTCTCACAGAAAACGATTATTTCTAAAAACGGCCAAAGTGGAGATATCTGAAAACGCCAGTTGTGTTGTCGTGTGAACTGGGAGAAACAGAGTTTTAGGTTCTCTCTTGTCAATTCTGAGGATTCTGATTGGCTTGCATGGCTTTATCCTTCTCCCTATACTGCCGCCCATAGGTTTGGCATTAATATGATGGCACTCGACGCGTATTTATGCGGGTGTGTGCACAATGCTATGGAAAATCGGAGAGGGGGTGAATGGAGGATGGAGCAGGCTTCACTTAATATTTATACTTAAACTTATTTTAAGAGTGCTGGCCTAATAAGTAGAGTTCATATGAAGGAGAGAGGCCGCACTTTGCATAGACAATTTATTTAACACAAACGCGTTTCGGCATGTACCTTCTTCAGTGTGGCACACTGAAGAAGGTACAACGCCGAAACGCGTTTGTGTTAAATAAAACGGAGAGGGGGAAATATTTGTTTCTCTAAATACCCTGCTTTGTGTAAACGCGGCCTAAAGCCTGGGCCGTAGCCAGCTATGAAGTCACCGAGTGTCCGGACCTCCGGTCATTTTTTTACATTCAAAAATAAAATTCCATGCTCTCTGAATGATTAATTAGCCATGTTTAAACCACCTCATATGAGTGTTCGCAATTCATGTTGCTGCGAGAAGCTAGCGCAGTGAACGGGGCTCAAAAACGTGTTGTGAATGAGGGCGCGAGTGCAGTCTCCGTGTTGCCAGATCCTCCTAATGGAAAGGTGCAGTAATCTCCTGGACCTGTTTTTCTGATTTAATGTGACACTTTAGGAAGTTATTAAAGTGGAAATTTGCATGTTAGGGTTAGTGATATACTCATCTTATTTCCAAAACACAAGCTTTGAACTAATTTCGGATTATTAATATTATATTTATTTTGTTTTGCTTGTTTTACGTAGCAATATCTGGCAACATTACTGTCGGCGTTAAAAAAAAAGAAAATAAAAAAAGAAGAAGCTTATAGACAAACTGCAATTGCATAAAGCTACCATATTCGGTAAGACAAATGCAATGATCATCGTGATTATCTGTAAGAAATGTAGGGTATTACACTATCAAAAACAATAGCATAATACATGTTACAGAATGAAATTTGCCAAATAACCTTACTGGCCAGCTGGAAGACGGCTCATACGTTTCACAAAGTCATCTTAAATAGGTTTGTTTATGTGTTGTTGTGTTATTTTAGTGTTTCACTACATTAATTAAAGCAGTGTTTCTCAACTAGCAATCTATTCTGCCAGCATATTTGTGTTTGATCTGTGTGAATTACAGAAAAATAAGACTTTGCCAGACCTACTTTTATTCTATATTTCTTTGCACAAAACTCTCCAAGAAAGTGCCATTTAATGGTTTATTTTTCAAATAAAAAATCCCGAGGGAGAACCCTTGAGAGACTACCCTTGAGAACCCCCGGACCCCCCTTGAGAGACTACCCCACGCATATTCAATTTTTTTTACCCGTGTATATATGTATATATATATATATATATATATATATATATATATATATATATATATATATATATATATATATATATATATGGACCCCGGACTTCGCTAATTTTCAGACCCTGGTTACGGCCTTGCCTAAAGCATTTGATTAATTTACAGTAAAATGCTTTTAATATAGAAATCTTTACCTGTGTGTTCTTTCCAGCAGTGGATATAAATTCAGTGTTCTGTTTGCTAATATCTGCAGGCCGAACTGACTTTGGCACCTTTTACTTTTTGCTGACAAAGAGCCTTAAAAAAAGAAAGAAAAAAAGAAAAGAGAACCAAATAAATATGGCTAACATAATAGCATGTCCATTGTGAAATATTAGAATGCACACGAGAAATCTAGGCTGACAGTAAAGTACTGACGTCTACAGAAAAGTGAAGCCACTTGAGTGAAGTTAGAAGTGGAAGGCTGGAGAAGCAGTTCAGTGAGTTCTACGCTGCTGTCCGTCCTTGACAAGAGCTGGATCTCCTTAAAAAGACACACGATGTTATGTTATAATTACATCATAAATGTTCTCTGATTATATGCTAAATTAATCACAAAAGAATGTTATTCTCACCACACATACCTTAACAAAGAGCTTTTTAACCCCTGAGTTCAACATGAACACTTCTATTCTGGGATCTGCTGTGGATTAAAAATATAGTTATAAAAAATAAATATGCTTCGAAAAGAGCATTTACAGTGGCAAAGCCACAAGGTGGTGCTGTGACGCCAAGGAAAGTTATTTTTTGGGGCGGTGGTGGCTAAGCAGCTGGGAAAAAAAAAAGTTTCAAATCCAGTGTAACTCATGATCTAGGAAGTAATGGTTCCCTTCTTTCCCATTAGCTCTCCTTAAAAGACACATTTTTTCCCAGTTCATTTTATTTTTTTTGTTGAAAAAACAGAGATGAAATCTATGACAAAGATATAGGTGATATTATTTTTGTTCCACATCTGTGGTATAAACGTAATAACGGACTCATTAGATCATTCAGTTACTGAAAATTAATGCAGAAACATTGTGGCTAGAGTACCACTTTGGAATGTGCATTACTTTTCAATTCAATGGTTTGTTACTTAATACAACAGGGTGTTACACTAAAAGGCACATTTCTAATGGCAAGTAAAATTATGCATTAAAGTACAAATACAAATGCATATAGACTAGTACTCAAAAGTTTAGGGTCAGTAAGAGATTTTTTTTAGTTTTTTGTCTTTAATGTCTCTAATGCTCACCCAGGTGGCTAATATTTGATAAAAACAATACTGTTCAATATTATTACATTTTAAGTTAGTTAGTTTTAACAAATATTAAAATGAATGTATTACTGTAATGGCAAATCTGTTTTTTTCAGCAGCCATTACTCCAGTCTTCAGTCACATTATCCTTTAGCAATCATACTGATTTGGTGCTAAAGAAAGATTTCTTGTCATTATTAATGTTGTGCTGCATAATATATATATATATATATTTTTTTTTTTAAACAAAGATACATTTTTCTCCAGGATTTTTTAATGAACAAAAAGTTCAAAACGGTCACTTTTGATCAATTTAATGGATCTTTGTTGTTCTGTATGTGGTCAAGTATAATTACATTTTTAATCATACTGACTTTTAGTGTACATTGTAATAAAAAAATAAGGCAAGTACATAGTAGATAAAGACGGTGGCTAACGCAAGACCACTGATCCTTGTTATCAAGGAATACAGTAAGGAATATTCTTTACTGTAAAGAAGTAAATAATATTAAGTTGGACAACTATTTATAAATGTACAAAGAAGGTGAAGTCCTACAGTATGAGAAAAAGAAGTTTAATTTTACACAGAGTGGGTTCCCCATCATGGGGGTGGCCATGTTGACAACATCACATGTTATTTGGTCACAATATTTGGTCAACAATGCACGATTTCCTCACACATTTGGACTGGATATTTTTCACACACTGTAACATACGCGAGAAAGATACAGCAGTAGTTGAATAATTTTATTGTCATTTTTTCCATGTCTGGCTGACCTTATTTTAAAGAGTCAGCTATAATGATTGAATTTGAAAAATGAATCTGAATTGGGTAGTGAGTAAACAAAACCTTAAAGGCCTATTCGCGTCGCATATGTCTGCCTCAATTATTGTTCGTTTACATTAAATATTTTGTATTAACTAACCAATTACACACACTATAGTTATGTAGAGCATAATATTATTGTGCCCACTCTTAAAAGGAAAAGAAATCTTATATTCTTGTGGTTCTAAATATGTTTTTTTAGACATTTTTATGATCACCTAGGGCCCCACAAACCCACAGGTGATATTCAGCAGTCCAGAAGAAAGAGTGTGAGTGGAAAAGCAGTAAAATCCCGCATGGGGAGCGTGAAAACACAATGGACACAGCAGCCACACCACTAAATGCCCATGGACACCGTAAATGTGCTTGGACACAATCCAATAATTTTTTATTTTATTGGCGTGTTTGGAATGAGAATCATAACACAAGCTAAAAAAATGCTTATAGTTGTAAAAAATAAAGTCAAATACCACTCGGATAAATAAACAAAAGCCAAAAATAAAACCAGGGAAACACTAACAAAAAGTGCACCTTTAAATATCACTAGTATAATTTGAGTAAAAAAAACAAAAACATTAAGAACTTTAAGCATATGCAGCGGACAACAAATATGGACTTAAAATCCAAAAGTGCAAAATGAAAAGAAAAATATTTCAATGGATAAAATAATACTACTAATTGACTTACTGTCAGCATCTGGTGATGGGAGGACCAGCAGCACCACAATATTCTCCAGCACGTATGGCTTGAGTTTGTCCAGGTGAGTTGGCCTTTCCCCTCTTTCAGAAAGACTGATCTGAAGTGCAATTCTGCCCCCTTCAGATACTAAACACCAACCCTGTGAGGAAAGAGAGAGAAACATAAAGGCTGTAGGCACATATTTCATCCAGTGTTGGGGAGTAGTTAACTACACTACTACTAACGACGCTACTAACTTAACTACATTTTTCAGTAGCTTGGCAGTAGCTCAGTTGCTTTTTAAACAGTGTAGCTTTTCCAGTAGCTAACTACTTTTTGCAGCAAGTAGCGGTGTAGCGCGAGCAAAAGCGACATTGCTACATTGTCGAGCCTGTGCGAATCAGCGCGATGCAAGTATATTCTTCTTCTTGTTAGATTACAAACTCATTTTTTTGTCATTACCGCCACCTGTTGTTTAATCACGCATATTGCGGCTAACGGTTCACTGACGTACAGAAGTGGGTTGACTCACCCATATTATGATTATATAGCAAGACGTGACGGCAGATTTGGAGGATGGAGAAACAAATAACGTTAATTACTCATGGCCTTATTTTTCCAAGTTCAATGGGTATTTTTGAGAAAATGTTCTACATGCAATTTACGTCGGATGTAGGCTATATTTCGTTCTTGCAATGTTGTAGGCTATTTGTTGCACTTTTGACAAACAGTCAGAGATATTTTAGTGTTGTGTGTAAGTAAAACAATGCTCTTTGAAATCGTAATTGCATTGCCTTGTTTTAAACACTAAATGTTTTACTTAAAACATTCCTCAGACACTTATTTAGGGCCCTATGAAATCCGTTTTATTTTTCCCCAAATTCCGTTTTCCATTTTAATTTTAGGAATTCATTTTATAATCTTGACTGTTATTTTAGCCGTAAAAAGAGTATGCTTTTAAAGTTAAAGTTTTCCGCGTTAACACTAGATTTTGCGTTAATTTGCCAATTCCGAATTCCATGATCGCAGAAATCATAGGGCGCTACTTATTCAGTTATTTATAATAAGTTGTTCAAAAAGGAAAAGTAGTTTCAATGTAGCTAGCTACTTTTGATTGTAACTTGTAGTGTAGCTAACTACTTATCTAAACGGGTAGCTTGACTGTAGTTAAACTACTTTAACTTACGAGTAGCTTGTAGCTTGTCAAACTACAGTTTCAGAGTAGCTTCCCCAACACTGATTTTATCACATGCTACACACACGATCAACACAAATTACAGGAATGCAAAGCATTCCAACAAAAGACCTGCTCTGCCTGAACAACCAATCACCAGATAACTTGTAAACCAATGCAGCTAAAGCTGTCAGCTCACTACATGATTGCAGGTGTAAGCATCATTTTAAACAATTGGATTTCGGTGTGCATGTTTTCTTTGAGTGTATTGCTGTTAACAGCCCCATCAACTCCCTACTAAAATGTTAGTTGTATTCTGACATGTTGTTCCAAGACTTTACTCGGTAATGATAAAAATATAAATACATTTATTCTGGCCTTGACACAACAACAACAACGATGATAGAGGATGTCGGGGTCGGACCTGAGCTTTTATTGCTTTCTGGATATTTCGTTAACAAAGGAGATGGAAAGGTGATTTGCATTTGGTTCCTGATTCTTTCTTTGTTATGCACTGATGCTTAAGCCCTCCACACACTAACAAGATATTGGGGACGATTTTGGACAGATGTTTACTCTTTTAACAATCCCAGGTACAGTAAGTCCTGAATGGTTCTACATATTGTCTTATCAGATTTTAATGTTGTGTGAGGTGTGTTATGCTGGGCACACACTACAAGATAATAAGGATTGATTTTGGACCGATTTCACCCCTTTCAACAATAGTCGTGGGGTTTCTATTCATGCTGAATAGAAATGAGAAATCCTGTTGTGTTGGGGGAAACCCAAGGACAAACGCGCACATGCTCTGGAGATCATCACGTGAAACAAAACAGCCAATCAGAAAGCCAGCTGGCCGAAGACACGCCTCCAGCTCATGCTGTAACATGTAAAATGCAAATTTTCGGTAAAAAGCAGTCCATACACTATAGGCGCTATTTTATTCTTGCTGGTCATCTGCCATGTAAAGTCATGTTTGATGCGAGATTTCTCAAGATTTCCCGAATGAAAACGGAACCATGAATGAAATCTGTAAGTGTGTGATATGCTTTCCTGGTCACATTGCAGCACTCCACACACTAGAGAAACAAAACGGTTAAATCTATAATTTCTTATCGCCATGTTTGTGTTCTCTAACATTTAAAAAATCATTTAGTGTAGCCCAGCCTTTAGCAAAATAGTCTGTTCGTGAGCTCAACGTTTAATGTAACTTTAGCAGTACCTGACCGTGTGACCAAATGCGCACATTTTATTGGTTGGCCAGTTTACTTGGCAGAAATTAGAACACCTCTCCATAAAAAAAAAAAAAAAACGGTTGCATTGATGGCATTCAAATGCAGGCCTTAAAACAGTTCCTGAAACTGGGATTACTTCACACATTAACAGTGAATTAAGCTAAATACTTAGCTGAAAGATCAAGTTCAAATCAAATCACACAATGACCTAGCCTAGAAATCTAGACACACCCTAGCGGCAGCAAAGTGTGGTCTAGCAACTCTCCGTTGACTTTCGAAGTGGAAAAACTAAACTCTGGTCAGGCCAATCACATCGTGTATAGAGCTGGGGGCGGGCTTAACACAATGACGGCAGAGTTGTGACGGTTGATTTCCATACGTGTTTTCCCTGATACTTGAAACCAAACAAGATGCAGCTGGCGAAAGCGGTCTTTCGATTCGGCTTTGGCCGCGACTCAGGACGACTTGGAGTTAAGAAAATGTCACTTAAGTCATTCTTAAAAAAGGAAGATGTGTTCAGAGTTTTGACGACCGGATAGGGCAAAAATTTAATATATCAACTTGTTCCGCTGGAGGGAAAACCATGGGGAAAACGCATGGGACTCACTCTGCCACAGCCATTCATTGCTCTGGTTGGTTAGCGCTATCCTATGGCGTGCAGAGGGATATTGAAAGACAACCTTTTATCCCGCCCCCTGGAGGTATGCCAATTGTGAGTTCCCAGACCTAACATCTTGATAGGTCTGGCTTGCCAGGCTAACAATGACCATATTACAATAAGAGTTACAGAATATTCCAATGGTTAGTAAATGTAACATTCATACCTGGGGCTGATTGTAGAACGTTTTTGGTAAACTGCAGTCAAGCAGCAGACCTAAAATTGTTATATTAGAAGCATCTTCCTGCAGGAGCAAAAGAAAAAACATTCAAATTCAGCTCAGAAGTGCTTTTAGGCTAAGTTAAATCATCTAAAAAATACGTCATTTACATTGTTTAGTAGACACATTCATCTGTAGCAACTTAAAATACATTACAAAACACAAGCATAACTCCATTGATACACAATGCATAATTTCCATGTGGCAGTTTCAATAGTGATCAAAGAAAGTGTCTTTATTCTAAATAAGGTAGTGAATGCGTCTTCAGGGGCCAAGTGCAGCTTTTTTGTTCATTCTTCATGTGTTCTCTATTGAAGTGGTTAACTTTCACTTCCCCAACCTCTTCAGGCAACATGAATCATTTTATACATTCAAGACAATCAGTAAATGAGAAGGGCCCCTTTAAAAGACAGGTCGTTTTCTCTGCCAACCACATTTCCACTGAATATACATCCTAAAGATAGTCGTTTACCAAGTGACTATTCAACTGATTTTCCATATTATTTAAATTTAAGGGATTTGAATGTGGGAGGCGTATGTGGCCGCATCTGTGAACAATGAACATTATCAAACCCATCACCTTTGTGCCCTTGGCCACCAAAAAATTCAAATTTTATCATTTAATCATGCCATACCAAACCAGTATGACCATCACAAAAGATGATGCAGAATGTTCACACCATTCTTTTTCCTTTCGTCTTTTACATATAATGAAAGTAAATGGTGACTCAGGGGCTAACCAAGCTCCAAATATGACCAGGGCTCAACATTAAGGCTTGTCCGTTTGTCCGGGACAAGTGGATTATTTGTAGGACCAGTAGAAGAGAAAATCAGTTGTCTGACCGGACAGGTTAAATTTCAAACAAAATTAAATGGCATGTTACTTCACGTTATGTGCCACTCGTTATGTCTATTTTACAGATTTAATTTTACCGATTTGAAACGAACACATTTTTCACGCTGCCTGTGAATGTCCTGAATGTGACTCACAGAAAGATGCGCGCCAGTATAATGCACATACACAGACCGCGCACCAGAAGTTCTCTTTCGCGCTTGAACGAACATCAACAACAAACACAATTAAGCCAAAATGTCATTTGTCGAGTATCTTCATAAGATAGGAGCAGTCTTATGATGGACATAAAGAGTTGTGACTCGTGAGAGAATGAGAAGCGTGTGAGATCCGTGTCTCTGTCCACAGCGGCTGCTCTTAAAGGGCCAGCTACCAATAAAGCGTTCTTTCAGTAAAGTTAATGAAAGAACAAAGGGAACAGAGAAAATTACTCACTGCTCTTGACTAAAGAACTTGTGTAGCTTTAATAAGGAGTAGTCTATATATAATTTATAATTTATGCAGCGCAGACTGTTTGATAACTTTATTCAATTTCTGTATATGTCCTACCTGTTAGACAGTTAATTTTTATCCAGACATCAATGGCTTATTGATCATTATAGGTGTTATCAATCATTTACTTGTTATTGCTAATTTCAGAATTATCACTAATCTGTGTGTGCATTTGGTTTAGAACCAAACAAGTTGACTCATGAAACCATTTGTTTATTATATCGCAATCACATATCACAACCGCAATATTGACCTCAATAATCGCAATATGACATTTTCCCCAAATCGTGCAGCCCTAGATAAAATTATAAATCTTTACCCGGAAAAGCGACTTTTGTGCATGGACAAGTGAAACATAAATTTACTTGTCCGAAGGACAAGTGCCTCAAAAAGTTAATGTCAAGCCCTGGCAACATAAAAGTAGTCGACTGCATATAATTTGCGTCTGTGCCATATTCTAAGTATCATATTCATATTCTAATTTGTGCAGTGTCATTTTTATTGCTTATTCATTGCTGTGCTTTTTGCAACCTTATTTACCATTACTTTTAATGCATGAAAATAAGCTTCTATTTTGCATCACAAAGAAGAAAGAAATTCATACGAGTTTGGAAAGACATGAGAGTAAATAAATGATGACACAGCAAACTATATTTTAAAGGGATACTCCACTTTTTTTTGGAAATAGGCTTATTTTACAACTCCCTCAGAGTTGAACAGTTGAGTTTTACATTTTTCAAATCCATTCAGCCGATTTTCTGATATTTAAAAGAATACCAGTAACCAGACAGATTCTGGTCTCATTGACTACTATAGTATATATTTTTCCTACTATGGAAGTCAATGAGACCAGAAACTGTGTGGTTACTGATAGTCTTCTAAATATAAAAAAAATCGGCTGAATGGATTTGAAAAGCGGAAAAACTCAACTGTTTAACTCTGGGAGAGTTGTAAAATTAGCCTATTTCCAAAAAAGTGGAGTATCCCTTTAACACCAAGTAGCTTGAGGGGGCTTATCCCTGTAAAAAGTTCATGCACATTTTACAAACACTACAGCAAGACACTGATTGTCCATGGTGAAAAATCATTGCACTGTAATATGACAGCGAAATGTCAGAGGAACCGGTTTAATTGAGCACCATTCTTCCATGAGTGTCAAGATTTCAGCAGCTGTCGATAGGTGAAACATCCCCTACTGTTATCAAGTTGTTTCGAGTTGGTAAATTCAACACATACTAGAGTATCTTGAAATGTCAGCTGAAAGCACTTAGTTCAATTACAAGTGAACAGCAGGTTTACATCATCTCTCCTCAAGAATGTACTCAATCTGGTGGCAATCACTTTTAGCTAATCAGGTAAAACCAGCGGCTTGAGTCGCACTACATATGATCACATTAAGCCTGAAATTAGTCGAGAGAAGTGTGTGGATACAGGTTTTGTTCCCAGTATCAAGAGTTTCAAGGTAAGGATGGAAGTCATTTACGTAGTCCCACCAGACCAGTCAGCTGGATCTCAAGAGGAATAGCCACTTACAGTATATTCAGTATGAGACACTGCAGTGGTTTTCATCCAAACATAGAGCTCAATTTAAATGTGACCACTACAACAGAAGCAAGTCTATATTTAAACTTGTTTATGAGAGCTAAGACGCAACATAACACCTATATGAGATAAAACAGACCACATCTACTCTGTCAAATATTAACACTAAGAAGTAATATACAGTGGTCTTGTGATGCTGGTTTGATAGGGATTTATTAAAGCGTCTATAAATCAACCATGACTCCTGAGCACGAGTTAGTTCCACAAGTTTGGACAGTTCTGGGGTCAATGTATCTTTTGTGGTATAAAAGCTGGGTAAAGTATTATATTTATAAATAAAAATAATAAAATAAATGTATTTAATAAAAACAGCACATTCATGCACATTTTAACCAATATTGTTCCATAACTTTTCGGCACATTTCCATGACTGTATTCTTGAAACAGCTCATAGTGAAGTCCTGCGTGGAAGTTTATATATATATATATATATATATATAAGATTTTTTATGTTTTTAAAAGAAGTCTCTTCTGTTCACCAAGGCTGCAATTTTTTGATAAAAAATACACAAAAAACACAGTAATATTGTAAAATATTATGACAATTTAAAATGATTTTTTTATGTTAATATATATTAAAATGTAATTTATTCCTCTGAAAAAAAGCTGAACTTTCAGCATCATTACTATTAGTCTTCAGTGTCACATGATCCTTCACAAATCACTCTAATATGATGATTTTATGCTCCAAAAACATGTATGATTATTATCCATGTTGAAAACAGTTTTTTACATTTTTATTTCAGGATTCTTTGATGAATAGAAAGTTCAAAAGAACAGCGTTTATCTGAAATGGAAAGCTTTTGTTACATTAAACACTACCCTTTAAAAAGTTTGGGGTCAGTAAGAATTTGTATTTTATTTTTGGGGAAATAAATAAGAAATCAATACTTCTATTCATCAAGGATGAGTTACATTGATCAAAAGTTACAGTAAAGACATTTATAATGTTAGAAAAGAAGTTCTTTTGATTTTTCTATTCATCAAAGAATCCTGAAATAAAAATGTAAAAAACTGTTTTCAACATGGATAATAATCATACATGTTTTTGGAAGCATAAAATCATCATATTAGAGTGATTTGTGAAGGATCATGTGACACTGAAGACTGGAGTAATGATGCTGAAAATTCAGCTTTTTTTCAGAGGAATAAATTACATTTGAATATATATTAACATAAAAAAAGTCATTTTAAATTGTCATAATATTTCACAATATTAATGTGTTTTTTGTGTATTTTTTATCAAAAAATTGCAGCCTTGGTGAGCAGAAGAGACTTCTTTTAAAAACATAAAAAATCTTACCGAACCTAAACTTTTGACCGGTAGTGTGTATATATATATATATAAAATATTCACCAACCCCCGCAAACATTTTGGCACACAGGGGTAAAAAAAGTCAGCGAGTGATAGTACTGCCTGGTGCTTGGCGTCTTTAGCATGGCTAGCTGGTGCTGATTCTTCCATATTAGAGATGTAAATTTTCTTAGCAGTAGTAAATTAACATAGTAAAAGTAACATTGGGAGGTACCAATACCATCTTTTTCAGAATGGAGCCGATCCGATACCAAAAATTCTGAGTATTTGACCGATACCGATCCGATTCCAGCGCAGTTTTTTTTAAATCAAGTAGAATTTCTATTCTACTTGTGTGTTATACACAATCTATGTAATACAGATAACTTCATTATAAAGATAAACAACAAATCCAAAAAATATATATTATTATCTATGACAATTCTAATTATAAACTAGATTAGTGGATAATACACACTGTTTGAATGTGATGCGCTGTTTGAATTCAAACATTCAAACAATAAAAACAGTTATTTAACAATAACACAGAATAGTATACGCAAAATATGTGATTTGGATCGGCCTCTGTCTGATCGATAAGTTACCTGATCAGGTGTTTTGTCAGTCTCTGAGCCGTCAGTACCGACTTCGCCTCAGGCAACAAGTGAATTGGAAGTGAACTGAACGTTATGCGTTATGAACGTATGCGTATATTATTTTTTTCATTAAACAGTTTTTGTATTAATCGCATATTATGCTGTGTTAAAAATGAATTAAAAAATACAAATTCAATGACTTTTCCAAAACTTTCTGGGTATTTTTATTTTTTCAAAACCCTTCCAGGCCTGAAATTTGCATTTTTCAAATTCCAATTTTTTTTTTAGGTTTTTTCAAAACGTACGAACCCTGTAATAATAATAATAATAGCCAAACCTAACTCTTACATAGTTGTCCCAAAAAGACTTCTTAACTTAAAGCAACTAGCGCTGCATGTTTAAAATGCCATGCTCAATATTCTGTAACAGATTGTGAATGCAATGGTCAAACACAAATGTTTACATGCAAAAATAATGTAAAAGAAGCACAGTGGAATGCAAACATGTGTTCGGTGTGAACGGCCCCTAATGCAGTCATTTTTGCTTTCTGTGCTGGCCATAAGAAAAACATCAACACAGGAGAGACTTTGGTCATGTGGGTTTGCCTGGGTTTCCATGTGTGATGACCTGAATGTGTGTGTGTTAATGGCTATGACAGTAATCGGAGACAGAAGCACTCAGCTGTCGCTTAGACCTCATGTGTCAACCAGCACAAAAGGATAGTGAAAAGAAAAAAAGAACATCTGTGCATGCAAGCTCACAACAAAACAAACAGTATACCCGCATGCATGATGCTTACCTGAGTTTGTGTTAGATTAATGCTTTGTATGTGGGGAAAAATCAAGATGTTATCTTTTCTTTGGGACGTCCTTGACTGATCCCCCATGGACGCCAACCCCAAAAACCTAAGAGAGGGAGAGAAAGAGACAGCATATACATCATTTAAAAAAGTGTCATAAATAATTAAATAGAGTGTTCCTAAATAGTAGCGAGGCGTTGTCATAGCGAAAACAACCTCAATAGGATAAGCAACCACCTCACTCTACATTATCCTGCTTATTACATGGCTGCCTACCAAATAAATTAATAATTTGATACAAAATATTGATTTTAAAAGGAGTTTATTGATTTAAAGGAGTTTATCCTCCAGAGTGAACAGCACTAATGCTCTGTTTTATACTTACTAGTGGTCTTATCAAGAAATAACAGAGAGCATTCTACATTAGAATTTAACCAAGTCATATAATAAAATGAGTTAATGTTTTATATGTATATGTATGTATGTATGTATGTATGTATGTATGTGTGTGTGTGTGTGTGTATATATATATATATATATATATATATATATATATATATATTAGTGCTGTCAAACGATTAAAATATTTAATCGTTATTAATCGCATTAATGTCATAGTTAACTCGCGACTTAATCGCACATTTTTATCTATTCTTAATGTCTTTTGATTTCTTTTTGTTACATTTTTTTCTCATTTTAATGCTCTTATCAACATGGAAAAGTGGATTGGCTTGTTTAGTGCAAATGTTTTTTTTTAATTATTATTATTGAAAATAACATTGGAATAGTGTTCAATTTCACTCTAACATATATAGACCATTTCACAAGATGTAAACAACACTGGTCCAGAAACACTTCCTGTTTCAGTTTGTAACTGTTTTCTTTATTTCACATGTAAAGAAAACATCTTAAAGATGTTTGTTTAACTTTTTGATTCAATTTTAAATGTTCTGTTGGTTGTATTTTATCCCAGCTTTTATGTAGTGTTAAAAAAATGAAACAGGAAGTGCTTCTGGACCAGTGTTGTTTACATCTTGTGAAATGGTCTATAGCCTAAATAATCTCTCACACAATGTAACACTGTCCATCAATAAAAGGGTGAAAGAAATACTGACGAGGTCCTGATATTGACGAGGGGTGGAGAATTTGCATCATCTGTGTTTGTGTGTGTGTGTGTGTGCTTGGCCATCATCAAGTGGTGTTTCAGGCTGGACGTGCTGCGATGATGTCGTTCATAATGACAAAACATACAGATCGCTTTGGTCTTGTCAATGGGACAATTTGGCAACTTTTTAAAAGTAAACTTTACATTCAGAATCTCATTGGCATCCATTTCGGCGTCTCGCGCTCGTCATCCACTCAAAACATAACGTTACTATTTGGCCGGCTCGCAAGCTGAAACGAGTGTGTGCGGCACAAAACGGCCTCGCGCTGCGCTCCGAAGCCCATTCATGTCAATGGCTTGCGCCGCGCGAGGACGTTTCGTTGCTTCTTCGACCAAAGCGCAAGCGGATCTAGCTAGACCGGAAACAAAACAACAGGCACGCCGCACACACTCGTTTCGGCTTGCGAGCCGGCTTTGAGTGGATAACGAGCGCGAGACGACTGAAATGGATCAGGACGCATGCCGCGTCCTGTTGCAAAAGTATGTGAAAAACTACAAAGTTTGCTAGGACAAAGAGACCGTTAATCGCGCGATAAAAAAATTAACGCCGTTAAAATGGGTTTGCGTTAACGCCGTTAATAACGCGTTTAACTGACAGCCTAACATATATATATATATATATATATATATATATATATATATATATATAAAAATAAAATGTTGCTTTTTCTTTTTGGTTCAGTTCACAAGGCAACATTTCAAAACAGACCAAAATTTGTTAAATAAATAGTTAAGGTTTTAGGAGTAAAACATTCCAGGATTTTTTCCCATCTAATGCAAATAAATGGTGCCTGACAAGGACCACTTTTGAAGGTCCAAAATCCATATTTAGGCAGCATCAAAGGGTTCCAAGGGTCTTTTCTCAGCAAAACAATCAGTCATTTTCAGAAAAAAAAACCCTGAAAACTACAAATGCTCCAGCTATGCAAAGCTTGTTTATGACCTCTTGCACATGAGGCAAGCACGTTTTCAAGAATCATTTGCAGTGAGTGCGATCCAAAACAAATGGTGATTGCTGTATATTGGTATTTTGTTTCAATTTATTGTTTAAAATGATCAGTTTGTGTATCCAGGATTAAATAAACAAGCTCTCTCTGTGTAAACGATCGGGCATTTCTGCCCCTGACACTGCACATAACCCTTCTTGTGATTTTTTTCTTTCTGAAAATGACTGACCGTTTTGCTAGTAGACACTTACTTTAACATCTGGGGTCTTGTGGAGCCCTTTGAAGCTGTCTAATTATGGATTTTGGACCATCAAAAAAGATCTAGAAAAACCATTCACTTGTATTAGATGAGAAATTTCTGGTATATTTTCCTCCTTGAATTTCTTCTTCAACTGAGGAAAGAAAGGCATATACATCTTGAATGGCCTTGGGGTGAGCAAATAATCAGGAAATTGTCTTTTTGGGGAAGAACTATTCCTTTACAGCAGGGGTGCCAACCCTGCTCCTGCCAATCAGCTGTCCTGCACAGTTCCATCTCCAACCTTAATCAAACACACCTGCCATTTTCAAGTGAACCTGAAGACCTTAATTGGTTGCTTCAGGTGTGTTTGATTAAGGTTGGATGATAAACTGTGCTGGACAGTCGATTCTGGCAAGCAGGTCTGGCACCTGCTTTACAGTAATATAAGCAAATAAGTGGATTTGATTGCATTCTTCCTAAAGTCTAACCGTTCCAAAAACACCCTACAATAATACTACAAATGATCTATGTTAAAATGCTGTTCTTTTGAACTTTCTACTCAAAAAATCCTAAAAAAATATCACTGTTTCTGCAAAAATATTAATAAGATTGGAGTAATGGCTGTAAAATCTACAGTTTTTCCATCACAGGAATACATTACATTTTAAAATATATAGAAAATAGGAATCATTTATTTAAAATTTTACAAAATTACTCTTTTTTTATCAAATAAATGCAGCCTTAATAGAGCACGTGAGAGCTTATTTTAAAATCATTAAAAAAAAATCCTACCAACCCTAAACTTTTAAACTGTAGCATAATAAAAATTTAGTAGGTGTTTCCAACGTTTGACTAGTAGTGTAAGCTGCATTTTAATAGAATTTTGTCACCAGAAATGTATTCATAATAGAGGTCGACCGAGTATGGTTTTTTTCAGGCGATGCCAATCTTTTGAAATCCGGGTTCGCCAGATTAATGTCTGACCGAATTATTTTGGCCGATAGTTGCTTGGTTTTTAACCTCTATTTGAAAGAAAGAATGTAAAAGAAATGATAATTACTTAACATAGACAAAACTTCTCAACAAAAAAACATTTTATCCTCTCAGAAAATGTCGTGAAACATGTATTTTTGGTTTGTTTTGTTTGTTGACGGACAAAGACATATGGACAAAACCTAATTATCACAAAAAAAAAAACTTTAAATGATTACATTTTTTATATATAAGATTTATTATATTTAATTTAATTTAACTTCTAACAATAACATATTTCAGTAGTAAATTGCTGTTGAATGACAAACAACCACCAGATGGGAAAAATTATATTTTACAAAAACTTTAATGCACCACAACGCACCGTCCGTCTGTTGTTCTCCAGAGCAATGGCATCCCGCTGTTGGACCATTTAGTCTACAGTGAAATACAGTCACACTTTACACTGTTTGGCCAGCATTTTAACCATGTTTAATCCAGCTACTAAGGGGCTGTTTACCACCTGGCCACTTCAGGCGTTTTCTCAGATCGGATAGCTATCTGATTTATCAAAACGATTCCATTTACACCTGGTCACATAAATGTGTTTTTGCAAAAAACGTATGTAAATCCGATATTCAATTCCCCGTGCTATATGCGGATTTAATGAAGTGCACGTCACCGAAAGCAACAGATATGAGCTGCATTTATTGATCATCGGCTAATTTCAAAATCAGCAAAGACAGCAATAAGAGAAGCGGCAACAGAACTGGTAAGATCATTTCGTTTCTCTTACTTTTAATGAAGATGGTAGTGTTAATCGTATGCGACCTAGGCTACTTTCACTGTGATTTGCGATCAGATTGCAGCACGTTGGCTTGATAGGCGGTTCAGCTGCTCATCTGAGGTGATGCGTGTTTGCAGCAGAGCGTCGTCCAATCTGACTAAAATAACATGACATATAGCCCATAACACACTCTCACGCGTTTATTTTTTAGCATCTTTGGGAGTAGTAACATTTACATATGTGGTTTCAAGAACCAGGATGCATTTACACATGTCCAGTTTTTGTGCTGAGAATGCGGCCAAGACCACCTCCTGATGTGGTTTGAGCGATCGGAATTCAAATCCGTCTCGAATGCGTTTCAGAGGGCATTTACACCTGGTCTTTTCACAATCAGATAGCTATCCGATCACAGAAAACGCATGAAGTGGCCAGGTGTACACGGCCCCTAACTAACCGATAGAGTTGCTTGGTCTTTAAAACCTCTCTTTGAAAGAAAGAATGTAAAAGAAATGATAATTACTTAACATTAGACAAATCTCTTCTCAGACAAAAAAACATTATATCCTCTCAAAAAATGTCGTGAAACATGTATTTTTGGTTTGTTTGTTTGTTGGCGGACAAAGAGCATATGGACAAAACCTAATTATCACAAAAAAAAAAACTTTAAATGATTACATTTTTTATATATAAGATTTATTATATTTAATTTAATTTAACTTCTAACAATAACATATTTTCAGTAGTAAATTGCTGTTGAATGACAAACAACCACCAGATGGGAAAAATTATATTTTTTACAAAAACTTTAAATGCACCACAACGCGCACCGTCCGTCTGTTGTTCTCCAGACAATGGCATCCCGCTGTTCTTGAAAAAGACCATTAAGTCTATTACAAGTGGAATGCGAGTGTCACACTTTACACTGTTTAGCCAGCATTTCTGACCACGTTTAATCCAGGCTACTAAGGGGCTGTTCTACCACCTGGCCACTTCAGGCGCAATTTTATCTCAGATGGATAGCTATCTGATTTATCAAAACGTATTCCATTTACACCTGGTCACATAAATGTGTTTTTGCAAAACGTATATAAATCCGATCTTCAATTCCCGTCTGCTATATGCGGATTTAATGAAAGTGCACGTCACCGAAAGCAACAGATATGAGCTGCATTTATTGATCATCGGCTAATTTCAAAATCAGCAAAGACAGCAATAAGAGAAGCGGCAACAGAACTGGTAAGATCATTTCGTTTCTTTACTTTTAATGAAGATGGTAGTGTTAATCGTCTGCGACCTAGGCTACTTTCACTGTGATTTGCGATAGATTGCAGCACGTTGGCTTGATAGGCGCTTCAGCTGCTCACCTGAGGTGATGCGTGTTTGCAGCAGCGTCGTCCAATATGACTAAAATAACATGACATATAGCCCAGTTAACACACTCTCACGCGTTTATTTTTTAGCATCTTTGGGAGTAGTAACATTTACATATGTGGTTTCAAGAACCAGATGCATTTACACATGTCCAGTTTTGTCTGGAATGCGGCCAAGAGCCACCTCCTGATGTGGTTTGAGCGATCGGATTCAAATCCGTCTGGAATGCGTTTTCAGAGGGCATTTACACCTGGTCTTTTCACAATCAGATAGCTATCCGATCACCAGAAACGCATGAAGTGGCCAGGTGTACACGGCCCCTGACTAACGGTCAGTGTTGTGCCTGAACTCGTTCAATGGACAATAGTTCATGAACGCGTTCATATTTAGGTCTGGAAAATGACTCTAGCAGCAGCGTGCGTCAAACACGTGTTCACGACAACACTAGGCTGCCCACAGATGCGCCTGCCTAATAATTGGCTTGATATACTTGGATATTGGCCGATGCCGATTATGTTAAAAAATGCCAAAAATCGGCCTCACCTCTAATTCATAATGAAAACATGACAACAGAAGACATTTGCAATGCATGTTACATGGCCTCAATACTATTGCATATGCCAGTGCAGATTGCTTTTGTGATTATAGTGAATTTGTTTGATGATAGTCACGCAGTATCACACTATTCTGGTTATTTCAAAGGAATCTTTACCATCAAGCTACTTGCTTATCACTACGTATATAACACAAAACTGCCCTACATTTCCAGAATGATACAGTGTGACCTTAACTCAGTTGAGTACAAAAAAGACAAACATATCTTGAAAGATTATGTTAGAGAGTAAGGCAGACAAAAAAACAAACTTCACGCTAAATGTCCCAGGGTGCAGCTTCCGGTCTGTCATGTGATTTTCACCCAAAATGACAGTTAAGGAAGGAAAGAAAAACATTCTTAAGTGATCACTAACTGTGGGTATACCGTTTACAACTGTCTATGTTATGCAAATGGCTACATTTGCACTGCTGCCAAGCTAAATAAACCAATTTAAAATATGAATATCTCCCATATGTGCTCCTTAGTAAAATGTGACGTGTGTTTGAAACCTCTAAAAGTGCATAAAAGTGAGCGTGTAGTGCTAGTTCTATAAAACTTGCCTGGTATGATATCACCCCATGGGTTGATGTGTTAATAAATAAAGAGATTCTCTTCATTGCCCTCCACAGTGGGGAAGGAAAATGATTTTAAAAAGTGCGCTTCCTTCCGGGTGGAATTACCTGTAACACAAAAGAAAATACAATCTAGAAACTGAATGACAAGAAACACTGGATTCCATTTATACGGGAACAATTTACGTAGAGGAAGAGGGAGAGCAGAGCAAATGTGAAATGGAGTGCATACTTACCCTTCTGTGGAAGGAAGGCATGTGAAAATGTCTGCTGGATGTAAACACAGAGAGCAGAGAGACTGGGAGCTGTGGGCTGGATTTCGGATATTTACGGTTTCAGCTCTTGGCAGTCCCACCGGCCTGCGAGAATGACAGATCCACATGTTAAAGAGCCAAATACTGCATTATAGACTCTCAAATCACTTTCATGTCACTGTGAAGAACACAACCATTGTGCAACAGAAAAGTTGATCTAAATGACTGATATGTCAGGGAATGTTATGCTTATATGAACATGCTTGCCTTGAAGCATTACTTTGTTCAAAAGGAGATCATTTATTTATGTCTTCAGACAGAAACGACTGACTCGCACAGTGCACGCTTCCCTAAAGCATCACAATGAAAACGGTTTAGTATTACAACACTTGAGCAAAGATGAAAGTAAATGTCATTCAAAGCCACACACGTCTATTAAAAGACTTAGTTGACCTTTCAAAGCCGATCTCTAACCACAGAAAGCTTCAGCAGCTCAGCTCTTTATGTTATGATGTTCCTGTGGTCAAAGGCCAGCTTCAAAAGAGGTGTGTGAATAACAGCATGATCAAACACGGCGGCTAATAAAAAAATGACTCCAAGATCCTATCAGACGAGCCTTAAATCTTAATTTGTGGGATTGAAAAACATTCATATGTGTCTGACTAGGTACACTACTATAGTTACCAAAACTGCCAATGCACAGACTAGATAACTAACTTGTCAAATCCATTATAGGTTCTGTATTATCGGGTCTCTTGACAAACTGCACCATTTTCCATTTCCGTAAAGAATAGCATCCAATAGCTGTATAGACAAATACTCAACTTTTATTATCAAGCAAGTAAGTAATTGCGCAACCAGTATCGGATAATTGCACACAATCTCATGCACACAAAATGGATAATCTAACAAAGGGAAATATGTTGACACACTTCACCATGAAAAAATAAATAAAAATGAAGAGTAGAAACACATAAAAAAAAAATTCGGATAAAATATTGAGATGGCGGAAGAACAGTTGCTAAAAAACCGTACAACTATTTTAAATTGATCCCATGAGAAAATGATACCCTGAACAGAGTATCAAGCTGGATTACACAGATTTAATTACCCGAAACAGTATTTTTTGGGTTTTAGTTAAAAGAGATTTTTTCCGTAAAAAAATCAGTTTGGCAAAACACCAAAACATTTATTTTGGTTCTATTTATAATATGGCATGATTTGGAAATATAAATGGCATAAACAACAATTATGATGATGATGCTAACTATTAATTTTAACGAACAATACTAAATTATAAATCAATTATTATTGTTGTTGTTGTATGATCATTTGAGTTATCCTTGCGGCATAAAAATAAGAATTAAAATAAAAAAAAACTCATCAAATCTGACTCCACCCACCAATGTACTGGTTGAGCTAGCTAGACAAAAAAAAAAAAAAAAAAAAAAAAACACACCTGTAATTTGTCATTTGCAGGTGGCCGTACGGGCGTAAGGTGCATAGTAAATACCTTTGATTCCGAGTCACATATTGCCAAACCCGATTTTTGCTTCCTTTTCCCCATCGCATGTCATATTGGAAAAGTATTTTTTCTTTTTCATCTAAATATATGAAGTATATGTGAAAAGTGGAATTAAAGTGCCTACCGGTTATTTAATAATAAAGTGTTCATCAGTAGGGTTACGTGTAGGCCTTACAGGCTCTGTTTACATGGAAACGATTCTGAAGAGAAAACGCAAAAGTGCGCGTTGCGTTATCACTTTTTTATTCTGCGTTTAACGAGCGTTTTGGTTCGGAAATCCAGATGCTGACGCCAAGGTGTATGAGGTCGCAATGTAGTATGCACTCCAGGCGGCTAGGAGCGGTGGAGCATTTTAAAGATTTCCACTCTGGAGGGTGGTTTCACTTTTTCCGCCGTTTTAAGCCCCAAAAACGCTGTCGCCGTGTAACATCGAAGGCACATCCGATAAATACTTTTACGTTTTCACCCGCGAACGTTCTCGTGTAAACAGGGCCTTATTGTCCAAATAAGGTGCCATTTATTTAATAAATACAGTTATTTACATCTCAATATTTTATTATTAAATATTGTTTTATAATGTACTAAAATGCTCAGGTGCAAACAGGAAAGTACAGCTATTTTTACATTGTGCAAATAACAATAGCTTTTATTTACACTGTGCAGTATAATATATTGCTAAGGGTAATATGCTATTTTTCACAATAACCGCTGCCTAAAACACGCTGCCTGCATATTGGTTAGTCATAAAAAAGAAGATATGTAATAGTTTGCAACAGGTTATCAAAACTGAAAACCAATATAACTTATAATTATGTAACAATGGCTGAGAAATGCCATTCCAAGGCTAAGCTATTGTCTCTCTGTGTGTCCTAATGGAAACAGTGATGGGAGTATGAGGGGTGTGTGTGAGTGTGTAGATAATAAGATGTAGATGGTGTTGCAGAAGCACTGATGAAATTAGCAGCCAGGCGAAACAAGGGCATGTTTGGTTTTCTCTCGCTCTCCGGGTAGAAAGGTTATGCTGTAGTTGGTGTGGCATCATAGCAGGAAACAAGTATAGGGAACAAGGTGTGGACCTACCTGTGCATACATGTGCAGAAGATAGAATTATGCAATACAACTCTGTGTATCTTAGCTGGTGTCAAAATATGTGTACAAAAATCTATTTTGACAAAAATCTAAAATCTATTGATATTTAAAACCAAAAGATAATAAGATTTGGTTTGGCAACAGCTGTGAAATCTGGCTTTATGTTGTCCTAATAATAGGTAACAACCTCCAGCAAAGCATCCAACAAATGGGACAATCAGCATTGTAACATCTTTCCAACTGTAGTTCTTTCTAAGGTCAAAATTAAATCAGTGCAGTAGACTCCAAACTGCCACTGCCATTCTTCCATCAGAAAGAAAAGATATTCCTGCCATATTTGGTCATCATGTCTGCAGGGTTCAGCCACAAGCCAAGTTCAGCTTTAAAAAAAGCAGACGTTAAAATACCATTTTGACTGAAATGGACAGCATTTGTGGCAAGTTGACTAATAAATAAAATAAATTTCAACCCTTCATTTTTAAATATAAAACTATATAAATTTATAACAATTGGACTTGCCTTGCAATGTAACATGGTTTTGAAAGTATAACCAATTTTTAAAGTTCTTAGTTACAGCCAATATTTCCATACATCATAATAAACATATTTTTTTTTAAATCTTTGTATTTTATAAAGCTGTTAAGTTATATTTAACCCAAACCATGCCTTTTACAATCGAGCCAAGGATAATTCATTTTAAATGAATTAATTTTCTCTGCGAAAAACCCTGCCACCTTTTCACATCTGTAAAAGGTTGGATATTGTTTGATTTTTAACGATTCTGATTCTGCTTATTGATTCTTAATAGAGATTACAATAAGGTAAAAAAAAAGAAGATCATGCACACATTTATAGTAAAGGCCCCGTTTTACTCATGGCAAAGTTCTTTTTTGTTCAGGGTTAAAACAAAGTTTGAAATACGTGACCAGCGATACAATGTTAATAGAACATCCAAATGATCGCACCCACACTGCTAAGAGTGACGGTTAGATGAATAAGTAAATATGAAAATATGTATAACAGGCTTACAAACACTTACACAAGGAACTTTTGCCTATGTTTTAAAAAATCTATAGCAAAAACAACTAGCCTAACTAGGGTTGGTATTCGTTTGAATTTTATGAAGTCCAATTCACTGATCGTTTCATACTCTTATACATCCCAATAAGGTAAAACAAAACAAAAACTTAGATATCATTCACATTTATTTTAAGTCTTATTGCAAAACATTTCATTGTAGCTGAATACCATGAACAAAACTCAACAGGCAAACATTCCTTGTGTTAGTGATTCCTGTTGGTTTTTTCTCCATGGTATTCAGTTACAAAGAAATGTTTGCAACAACACTTAAAATAAATGTGAATGATATCTAAGTAACGTTTTTTTTTTGTTTTGTTCTTTTAACCCATTGGAATTCAATACGAATCTGAATTGTGAATGAATGGTTTAAATTCACATTAAAATTACTCTGGATGTGTGCACAGTACAGCTTAACCGTATCGTTCAGTGGGTTGGTATTTGATTTTAAATGTTAGGATTATCTATTTAAATAGCCTACCCTTTACTGTGTCAGTAATTACTGTGCTGGTAATTTCTGATTTGGGTTCTGATCTGTGTTGTCAGAAAAATGTTTAGGCTACCTTTTTTAAAAGTATTGCTCTACAGACCTGTGAGTTTTGTCAAATGAGTCAAATGTCCGTTCTCGGAGCATATAAGCCCACTGTGTGAAGGGCTGTTCTGTAGTTTATTAAATCTGAACGTGCTCACGGTGTCTATATTGCACCAAATGCGAACACTTACTGCACTCCCTCTGGGTTCACAGTAACACACTCGCCGACATGTGAATTCCGATTGGGTGAGTGGTTCTTCTGCAAAATCAAAATGCAAACAGACAGACATACGGATTCCTACCTTTATTAGTGAGAAGAATATGTTCAGCCCCCTCTCAACAAAGTTTTGAATATTTGGTGTGAATTACTACCGAAATCAAAAAATGGTATTCCGTACAAGCCCTGATTCGCATGAACAGTAAGATAAAATCCCTTTTCCCAGTCATTTTGCGTTTGAATGGTCATATATAAACTTCACACAAAAGGAATCATTAGAGAGGAATCGGAACTTTAATTTTCCTGACAAGTATCCAATTCATGACCTCAGTATTCGACTTTCAGAAATTGGAACCGATGTTCAATTCTAACCTAAGCCTAATCGGATAAGATTATAAATTTCAGCATTATTAAAGTAAACAAAAACAAATTAACAAATCGCACAAATAAAATAAAATAATACTGCACTTAAAATAAAATATAGGCCTAAATTACAAAAGTTATTCAATGAAGAAAATGAATTTTCTCTGGTGCTGCCACTTAGCTGATCAAATATATTGTTATGCGTTTTTCATTGTCAAATGTTTACATTCACTTAAGTACAACTCGACTGTGTTTATCAAAATATTTTAACATTTTTGTCTGCATTTGTCCGTTCAAGAGCAAAAAGACGTCTGTGGGGTGAGCAGGACGGCCGAGGGACGTGAGTGAGTCGCGAGGCCGGTGGTGCGATTGCTAATGAGCAGCACCTGTGAAGCACACCGGTCTCGCATCATTCACGAAAGGAGCGGAGCTATAAAGGGGAGCGACGGAGTGGATGATCGAGAGAGGAACAGGCCTGCTTTTGTTTGTGTTTTATATTTTATTTTGGTAAGCCAGCAGTCGTCCGTGAGGGGCTGCTGGCCGGTATTTATGTTTATTTTGGGTAGCCAGCAGTCGTCCGCGAGGGCTGCTGGCAGGTATTTTGTTTGTTTATTTCATTTAAATAAAGTTTTAGTTTTTGATTATCATCCGGTTCCTGCCTCCTTCTTCCCTGAACCTTGCTACACTGGTGCCGAAACCCGGGAAGAGGGAGGAACGCGCTGTCCGAGGGTCCTCGCCGCTGTGGGGAATCCGCGGTGCCATCGAGCATGGTGCGCGAGTCGCCGCCGCTCGCCGTGGGCCGGAGCCTGCTGCCGTCCGCCGCAGATGGGGAGGAGCAGGGAGCGGGGACTCGCGGCCATGGACGCTCGAGGCGGGGCGCTGGGATCGCAGTTGCCGGTGGGACGCCCGAGCTCGCCGCCGACCGCCGTGGGAAGGGGCGGCTGCCTTCCGGGGAGGGAGAGGAGGAGTCACCGCCGCTCGCGTGGGCCGGAGCCTGCTGCCATCCGCCGACTGAAGGGGAGGAGCAGGGAGCGGGGACTCCTGCCGTCTGCCCAAGGCACCCGAGGAGCCGTCGCCGTTCACCGGGGGCGGGGGAGTGTCGAGGCGTCCACCGAGGGCCATCCAGCGCCGCCGCCGGGCACCGCGGAGGAGTTCGCCCAGCTGGTGAGGGACAACATGGCAGCGCGTTGTGGGAGCCGGACTATTTTTTTTTTTTCCTCTCTCCCTCTCTCGTGTCCGTCGCTCCTCACGCTTCCGTCTCCGCTTTCCCTCGGCTCGTCGATCCATACCCCCCAGGGATCGCCGCCGCCGGGGGGGAGTAGGCACAGTCTCGGGTGTACCCCCCGGCCTGTGAGGGGTGATGGGGGTATGTGGTGAGCAGGACGGCCGAGGGACGTGAGTGAGTCGCGAGGCCGGTGGTGCGATTGCTAATGAGCAGCACCTGCGAAGCACACCGGTCTCGCATCATTCACGAAGGAGCGGAGCCATAAAGGGGGAGCGACGGAGTGGATGATCGAGAGAGGAACAGGCCTGCTTTTGTTTGTGTTTTACACTTTATTTTGGTAAGCCAGCAGTCGTCCGTGAGGGGCTGCTGGCCGGTATTTATGTTTATTTTGGGTAGCCAGCAGTCGTCCGCGAGGGGCTGCTGGCAGGTATTTTGTTTGTTTATTTCATTTAAATAAAGTTTTATTTTTGATTATTATCCGGTTCCTGCCTCCTTCTTCCCTGAACCTTGTTACACTGGTGCCGAAACCCGGGAAGAGGGAGGAACGCGCTGTCCGAGGGTCCTCGCCGCTGTGGGGAATCCGCGGTGCCATCGAGCATGGTGCGCGAGTCGCCGCCGCTCGCCGTGGGCCGGAGCCTGCTGCCGTCCGCCGCAGATGGGGAGGAGCAGGGAGCGGGGGACTCGCGGCCATGGACGCTCGAGGCGGGGCGCTGGGGTGCGTTGCCGGTGGGACGCCCAAGCTCGCCGCCGACCGCCTGGGAAGGGGCGGCTGCCTTCCGGGAGGGAGAGGAGGAGTCACCGCCGCTTGCCGTGGGCCGGAGCCTGCTGCCATCCGCCACTGAAGGGAGGAGCAGGGAGCGGGGGACTCCTGCCGTCTGCCCAAGGCACCCGAGGAGCCGTCGCCGTTCACCGGGGGCGGGGGAGTGTCGAGGCGTCCACCGAGGGCCATCCAGCGTCGCCGCCGGGCACCGCGGAGGAGTTCGCCCAGCTGGTGAGGGACAACATGGCAGCGCGTTGTGGGAGCCGGACTATTTTTTTTTTTTTTCCTCTCTCCCCTCTCTCGTGTCCGTCGCTCCTCATGCTTCCGTCTCCGTTTCCCTCGGCTCGTCGATCCATACCCCCAGGGATCGCCGCCGCCGGGGGGGGAGTAGGCACAGTCTCGGGTGTACCCCCCGGCCTGTGAGGGGTGATGGGGGTATGTGGTGAGCAGGACGGCCGAGGGACGTGAGTGAGTCGCGAGGCCGGTGGTGCGATTGCTAATGAGCAGCACCTGCGAAGCACACCGGTCTCGCATCATTCACGAAGGAGCGGAGCCATAAAGGGGGAGCGACGGAGTGGATGATCGAGAGAGGAACAGGCCTGCTTTTGTTTGTGTTTTACACTTTATTTTGGTAAGCCAGCAGTCGTCCGTGAGGGGCTGCTGGCCGGTATTTATGTTTATTTTGGGTAGCCAGCAGTCGTCCGCGAGGGCTGCTGGCAGGTATTTTGTTTGTTTATTTCATTTAAATAAAGTTTTAGTTTTTGATTATCATCCGGTTCCTGCCTCCTTCTTCCCTGAACCTTGCTAACAGACGCGAAAGTATGAGGCAGCTTTCTGCGAGCACGTTTGGATGTGTGCGCCTCACAGGAAACAGCATGGGTCTTCTTGCACTTCAATGGTTAAAGATTACAATAAAATTCATCTTTTTTTATGCACATACATTGAATGAAAAACTGCACAGTGTTGCACAGCTAATTTCCATCGTAGGGGAATGTTTTTTTACACAATTATCTTGAGAAATACGAATAAATTTTACAAAGACAAATCATTTATTATATATATATATATATATATATATATATATATATTATTAGGGCTGTATCATATTGGTAAGAAATGGCATTCGATATTTTATATTTCCGCGATATATTGCAATATTAGAATAATTTCCCCAGATGATTTGAATAGCTCTATTTGGAAAAGAATGAATCATTGAATGACTGAGGCGGTTTTGTTATGGAGTAGATCTGCATAGAAACTAGATATTAATTAATTGAATGTTTACTAATGTTGGTTAACATGTTATGTTAACAGGATGCTGCACATTAGTGGTGGTTGAGGAGATTCCCTTCCCCCTATATAAAGCACTTTGAGTGCAGAGAAAGCACTATATACATGTAATGAATTATTATTATTAATGTAGTTAACTATAGTTAACTACATTAATAATAATCCATTTATTAAAGCATTTAATAAATGGATTTTTAATCCATTTATTAATAAATTCCATTTATTAAAGCCTATAGGCTTTAATAAATGGAACCTTATTGTAAATTGTTTCCGATTTATGTCTCTTAAGTTCAGTGTTGAATAGATCAGTTGTTTTAACCATTCATTAAAGTGAATCGGTTCAAATGAGTCATTAGTTCGCGAATTCGGACGTTTCATTAATGGACCACGCCATACCCGCTGTGTGATTATCCAGGCAGGTTAGGACATCGCACAAGATTTCTGTCAACACGGAAAACATTTCATCACCGGATCGCATTTTTTTTTTTTTTTTTGAAAGTGTGGTTTATGTAATGTCATCTGAATGTGTGGAACAGCAACCAGTGGTAGTTCAGAAAAAAGGTCTTCCGACCTTTTACCGTCATGTATTCTCAAAGATATTCAGTTAACTCAATTCATTGATATGCACGAGCAGGGAGAGCAAGAGAGTTTGAAGACGGTGAGTGCACGCGCGACCGGGACTTTCTCTCTCAGTTAAACGAGCGCAGAAGTCACTCATCGTCATCTACATCATTCACCGGTCAAGTTTGGCGGGACAAAAATGCGCTTTAGTAAGAAAACGGAAAACAGCGCGCAAGTTCCAGTCTTCTTGCGCTTGATGTTTAAACTGACAGGACTTGCAAATTGATAAACTCTCACTATGATGGTTAAACTTTGCATTTAATCCGCAAATCACAAGCGTTACGGGCCGGGGAGCTGCTGGCACGCAGCCTACTGATCACGAATCACGGATTAACTATCGATTCCTAGTGACATCGCACATTCTTGCGCATGCGACTATCGCTGGATGCGCACATCGTGATATCGATGTTAAAGTGATGCATCGTGCAGCCCTAATATATATATATATATCTATATATATATATATATATATATATATATATATGGTGCGATATTGAAAAAACAAAAATGTATTTTCCTGGCATTGCCATTAGCTACCATCATTTTTATAAGCCTATGGACCAAGTGTATGCTGATATTTGTGGGTAAAATGTATGAAATATAAAACTCTTACTGTGGGCCGGAAGTCCAGTGTGGGCGGCTGAAACTGGAGCGGTCTCCCACTCTCTGCACATAAAACGAGGAACTGAGAAGGAGAAAAGAAAGAAATGTGAATGCCATGCAGATTCATGCTTTTTACATGAAGAGGTAAATTAACAGTATCAGAAATATTTTATTTAATGCCATGTAAGCATCTGTGGCCATCTTCATGGCCATAACTGAATTGCAAAAATACAATAGTTAGGTCTGCATATATAAATAAAAAACAAGAAATAAGAAAAAAAATGCTTTAAAAAAAAAAAAAAAAACAAAGCAAGAGAATCAAACCAGCAGGACGACTTAAGAGCTACTCTCTTGGGATGGTGGGAAAATGTATACTAGCATGTTGAAAATTGATGACATTTTGAACAAATCAAAACAATGACAATGCAGCCCATGTAGTACTACGTAAGCAAGCATTTTAAACCTCAGATCATGCAGATCTCACTGATGCAAAACCCTTTACTCAAATCAGCGTTAACTCATTTAGATTTTTTTTAAATACTTTTTCACACTATGTCATCGTTTCACATGCATGAATGGTAAAAAACCACAAACAGAGCATCGTTTGTTGGCAGTCTCAGGGAGTGACTTCATTCCTCCAGGGAAACACTTATACTGCATTTACAATACAAGAGAATATTATGATTGTAGTGTGAACATTAGAGAAAAATGGAGAAAAACTAAATACATCCATCAGTTATTGGGTTGACACAAAACAGCACAAGCTCCAAAGTGAGCTATAATAAAACACCAGAGAAGTATAATGAAAAACACAACACAAGTGTGGCAACAAAAGGGTGACAGGAAGCTAAAACCAACAGGAAGCTAAAAGTGGGCAGCAGGGCAAAGCAGACCAAATGATCAACACCTTTGTTTATACTCTCCAAATACTTAATAAATTGCACCGTTTCTCTGAAAACACCTAATGCAGGTGAACAGGGCAAACAAAAAGAGCTGTGGAATTGTTCCAAGAAGTTTGCTGTTGAGTTAAGATGAGTAAGCTGAATGAGTCTTGGTACTGAGTGATGATAAACATGTCCTTATGTTTAGTAAAATGAAAACTGAGTAAAAATGTATTATTAAGTGTGCTATAGATACTTAAAATCCCAAAACCTTTCTACTCTATGCTTAATTTCAAGGGTTGTGTAAAAAAAAAATACATAAGCCTACAAGTACTTTTCCAAAAGTTTTAACTGCAGATGTCACTGTCTCACACATTCAAATATCATCATGATATCCACATTTAGAAGGTTTCTCCACTGCAGAATCTTTAGCACCATGACAAAAGAAATTACATTCTGATCATATTTAAGTTATGAATAAAAGTTCTGAGTCTGTTTTTAAAATAATGCAATACAAAACCTTTTCTGTTAAGTTGTTCTTGTAGGCTGCATGCAAATAAAATAAAATAAAAATCTAGTGTAGTGTAGTGTAGTGTAAATTCACAACCAAATGACATAACAACAACCAAACTCAAAAAAGTCAAGTCGCCTGATTCCTGAAACTTGAGTCTCTGAGGTGGTTCCTTTAATTAATACTTCAGAAGGTCAAATTAACACAAATTTCAAATCAAAACTATTTAAAAATCTAAAATAATTGAAAGCTTTTGAATTGGTATTGAAGTTAAATGCTCATTGCGTTTGTTTGTGTACAGGGTTGAAAAAAGAACATTATCTACATGGATTACCTTTCCTGAAAATACAATTAGCAAACTTAACGCCAAAAGCAATAGCTCATCTTGAGGAACTGCACACATATCTATCATAATCAGCTTTAAATAGTTATAGATCTACTCATTTGTTTATTAATAAAATGCCTGACCCCTTTTTTATCTAATTATTGTTTTTAATGTTCCAAAATTGGAGCTCTAGCGGGTTCCATTGAGTGGAACAGACCATCTGTTGAGTCGTGGGGGAATCCTTCCACTCGACACTGTCAGTGGCTTGTCCAGGCTTTCAACAGCTGGGAACTCTGACATGAAGACACACATATCAGTGGCCTTCATAACCGATTACCAAAAGAAAGAGGAGTACTTGAGGTATGAATTACTTCTATACCATTTCCAGGAAAGAACTTTTGAAACAAACCAAAAATACTTTTATGTAGCATCACAACCTCAGAGAACTTGTTTATAACTCTGAACAGTTTTCTCCATAAAAGGAAAATGAACAAAGTAAATCAAACCTGGAAGAGCATCAAATGTAAACTGACTTAAAAAAAAAGAAAGGTCACAGGTTCCTGGGTCCCATATACTCTGTCTGGACATTATCATACTGGTAAAACATGTTCACATTATTTACCTTTATGACAGTCATCTTAATCTACAGTCTGGACTACACAGAATTCAAGTCGCTCAGACAACCATCACTGAGTAAGTGTATAAAAAGACACTGGGTATATCTGATACCTGATATCCAAAATTTCATCAGCCTGCTGCGTTATCAAACGGCAGCTGACGGGTGTTGAAAGCAGCAAAAGAACCCCTCAAAACATTGCATGATCCTGTCGAGAAATGTCAACAAAAACACAATCAAGTGTGTTTGACTTTCTCAGAGGCATAATGTTGTACCCTGAACATATTGCCTGGAGGTAAAAAATTAACACTGAGCACTGGCTCACAGTATAAGAGTTTCAAGTGAGCTTATTTTTTCAGGTTTTTTGTATGAAATTCTTTTATGGTCGGGAACAAAAAAACGGTTATTATTCAGAACTGGTTTTATAACTTTAACAATACCAAGTACAACACTTAATAATTCATAAGCTGTTCTAGTACAATAAGACTTAAAAACAGGGTGCAACCAATGTAGTCTGAATCCTGAACAAATGACTTACATGAACTGGTTCTTTATAGTGAATTGAACATATACAGCTAACAACTTTAATCTGTGTATCTTTTGACTAGGTGTTCATATGACAGCATGTGGTTAAAGAGATCATGAACTGCATTTTTTAATTTTACAATGTACTCTGAGGTGCACATATAATGTTGTTCAGGTTTTAACATAACCAAAACCATCCTTAGAAGTAATAGGCTATTTTCCTGATTTTGACCTTTTGTAACATCCATTTTCACAAGAGTGCCGTATTTAAGACTTGGAAGTAAACACCCACTGCTATGATTGGGTAACAGTTTTGCTTAAAGTAAATTTCAACGTCTCTGCCATTACACGTCCAGAATTGTTTTCGAAAACTGAGTTTCACACACACAAGAACCCAGACTAACCTCTCCCACAGCCAACAACCTTCTCGCCTCCTTCACTCCACTAACCCAGGAAGTATCTAAACTTCTCCTCTCCAGTCATCCTACCACCTGCCCTCTAGACCTCATCCCCTCACACCTTCTACAAGCAATCTCTCAAACACTTCTTCCAGCTCTCACAAACATCAACTCATCCCTCCACACTGGCATTTTCCCTACAGCAGCAGGCTCTGGTAACTCCAAAAAAAAAAAACAATGCTAAACACATCACTTTTAGTGAATTACAGGCCTGTCTATCTCCTAACATTCATTGCAAAAACACTTGAACGTGTTGCTTTCAACCAAGTATCAATTTCTTATCTCTGAACAACCAGCTGGATGTCAGCCAATCAGGCTTCAAGAAAAGGCATTTAACAGAGACTGCATTGCTGTCGGTCACCGAAGCCCTGCAGATCGCAAAAGGTGCATCCAAATCATCAGTTCTCATCCTCCTAGATTTGTCTGCTGCCTTCAAGACTGTGAACCACGAGATCCTTCAGTCCATCCTCTCATCACTGGGCATCACAGGTACTCCTCTCCACTGGTTTGAGTCCTATCTCACAGGTAGGTCCTTCAGAGTCACATGGAGAGGTGAGGTATCCAAAGCATATTAACTGACCACAGGGGTTCCCCAGGGTTCAGTTCTTGGACTCGCTCCTCTTCTCCATTTACACCAAATCACTGGGACCCATCATACTAGGCACATGGTTTCTCTTACCATTGCTATGCTGCTAATGACATGCAGCTCTACCTCTCATTTCAACAAGATGATCCTGCAGTAGCTGTACAGATCTCAAGCTGTCTGGCTGACATCTCGGCATGGATGAAGGGACATCACCTGCAGCTCAACCTGGCTAAGTCTACAGCACAACCTCACTATCCAGCAAGATTCTTCCTCAATCACCCCATCAAGGTCAGTCAGAAATCTTGGAGTAATCTTTAATGATCAGATGACCTTCACAGACCACATTACAAAGACAGCTTGATCATGCAGGTTTGCTATAAAACAACATCAGGAAGATCAGGCCTTTCCTAACTGAACATGCAACACAACTTCTGTCCAGGCCCGGGTCAGTTCTAGCTTGATTACTGCAATGCTCTTCTGGCTGGACTTACCATCATGTGCAACTAAACCTCTACAAATGATCCAAAGTTTGTATTTTGAGCACTTCTTCGTTGTTTTTGTCTCTTCATGATGACTCACTTGGTTTAGTCCTCATTTGTAAGTCACTTTGGATAAAAGTGTCTGCTAAATGACTAAATGTAATTGTAAATATGCTGTCTAAGTCTAGGTTGTGGTAAATAAAGTTTAAGTTATCTGAGTTATTGTTGATAAATGATAACTTTGTGTTTCATGCAAACAGAATTATGAATTTCGCACTTTCATCGTTCATCCTTTTTGATAAAGTTCTAGATGCATACATTTGCATTGACATGTTTTTAATCAATTTAAATGTGTTGTAATGTCTTATTAATTGATTGACGACAAACTCTCGCTCACTAAGCTTTCTTGTGATTACAGTGAATGGCTTAGATCAAAACGATAGTAAAAGCATCGTAATCCGGAAATCCTCCGCATTAACCCCATAAATGAAGAAGCAAAGGAAAGAACAGCAAATCACAACTATTCACAGTTTGACTGTGGCACTACAGTATAAATACTTGTGTAATATACAGTGCTAAATATCAAACCATCTGTATCAGACAAAGCAATAGTGACAGATGGTAAAAACAGTTACTCAGACTTTTGTGTTACAACATAACCGTCAGATCCAATATCAGTAGGGACTGACATCCTCCATTTATTTTTCAGCCTTTCTGAAAGCCTGCACGAACTGTATTGCTTAAAAAACAAATCCACAGTAAAATTAACCCTCAATATAGAGTCATGGGTATTATGGGACCCAGATCAGCTTTTACTTCAGATAAAAAAAAGGTTCCCTTCATCTCCAGTGGAATGGGGTTTGCTGACTTTCGTCCCTTTATCTGTCTATATACACACAAAAACAATCTGGGCATGGTTAAGAATTGTTCTAGAAGATTTTTTTTTTTTTAAAAAACTTATCGTCTTCAGGGTCAATATGACCCCACATTGAAATGAATGGGAAATGTGAAAAAAACTAGATATATTTTCTTTTCATGTGTTAAAAAAAAAAGAAATCTGGCATGAACCTGAATTTTTACACAGAAATGAAGGCCTCAGTACTTTTAGAGACATAAATGCGGTGTCTGTCATCAATGTCTCAAGTTATACTTCATATGCAAGCTAATGGTGTAGTTAGAGAGAATTATGTTGGTATATGATAACAAAAGTACTTTTATATCTCCAGAAACACAGCATTAAAAAATAGATGAGGAAGTAAAAAAAATAAAAAATATATTTTATATATATATATATATATATACATATATATATACGTGTGTGTGTGTGTATATATATATATATATATATGTATATATATATATATATATATATATTCTATTTGTATGATAAAAAATATATTTTGTGCTACAATTTACTCAATAAATTTTCGGGGTCATATGAGAGCTCAGTGGTGTAAACAGGAAACAAAGACCATTTGAAGGTTAAGTGAACAAAGAGTGTCTTGTGTTTGCAGCACAGAAAAAGCAAATAAAAAAATATATGTGCGAACACGAGTGGGTGCCATTACGAAGTCAATACAGAAGAAGATGCTAACAGACGCAAATTTGGTTTAAAAGAAAAAATTCGACTTGGATGGGGGATTTGCATCTGACAGCAATTGTACGTCCATGTTACCAATCAACGGAGAACTCAGTTGACACGTTCTGGGGAAGATGGTGAGAAACTCACAGAGTTGTATGCACCTCTGGATGTTTGCCTCTAGGTGACCAGAAGTCCCGAAAAATTCGGGACAGTCCCGAAATCTAAGCTGTTGTCCCGAATCCCGAAATCGGCCTTAATTGTCCCGAAAATTATACTAAAGCAAAATCTTGATATAAAATGTCTTATAATAAAACATTAAAAATCATCCGTGGAAGTGGAGTTGTCCTGCAGCCAATCAAGTTGCAGCAGCCGCAGCCGCGAGGACAGTGAATGTGCAGGCAGCCAGTCAACTTTTGTTTTTTAAGCGTGTCAATTTCGCTCTTGACGCGCAAATGGATTCAAATGGATATTCGCTGTCTGGTTTGAAGGCAGCATTAAAGGAGTGAGTGAATTGTCACGTCACTGCGTGCAATAAAATACTTCAGGCCGGGCCTTAATGTCTGATGTTGGGTTTCACTTGAAGCAAATCATCTGCACAATTATTTAGTTTTCCTATTTAATGACCGACAATTTAGTTTTAATAATAATTTTGGCATAAGGCTTATTAGCGTTAGGCTATAGCCTGAAAGGTCTGATTTAGCCTGTGCACTGTTACAACAGTAGGCTAACACTTTTTCTTCTTTTTCCACAAAATTTGAGTTCATGATTTTAATGTTTTATTTTATTTTATATTTTTTTTGTTGCAGACTTAAAGACAGACTGTTGATCTTTGAAAAAAAAAAGTTTGGTTAAAAAAATACCAAATCTTCTGCAGAGGATTATTACTATTACGTAATAATGTGACAACCCAAAATGAGTCATTTTGGGAGCTTGGTTTCAATAAAAACTGTTTTTGGACTAATGAAGAAGATACATTCTAATATGCTACTCTGAGATCCCTCTATATATGGTTTTGTCAAATTTTCTTTATTTATTTATTTAATTATTTATATTTGGTCTTGGTTATGGTTACTAAGGCGGATCTTGGGCTTTGTTATAAATAGTTACACACACAAAATGTTTAATAAATAAAGAATCAGATCATTCTAATATGCTGGTTTGCTGCTCAAGAAACATTTTGTTGAAAGAGATGTTGTTAACTGCTGAATAATATAATATATTTTTAATCTTACTAAAATGAAATCAAGTTTACAACTATTGATTGACATTTCAACATACACACACAACTTTGCTGGCAGTAGCATCATTTCCCATCACAAAAGAAAAAAAATGTTGATGTTTCAAACAGAGTGTACAGCTCATTTCCTGTGTGAGCTGAAACAGGAAGTTGTAGGAAATTTGAATAATGCAGGGTTAGGCGTGTACAAATGACACTAAGTAGCTCATCAGAGTTCTACCTTGTATTAATGTTTTAAGCTGTTTGTACTGTAGATCATTGTACATAATGTGGTCTGCTTGAGAATTAGATGTATTGAAATGGGAGGGGCCAAACATGCTCTCCACATCCAAAAACTTTTTTTTTTTTTAATGTATGTCAAATGAGTATAATTTCTAAATACTTAAGAATCAATTGCATTGTTATTTATTATCTATCTTAAAGGAATGCCCATTTGAAAAGTTTCAATAATTTTAAAAGATAATCACATAACATACCTTCCCTGAACAACAGAATTGCCTGCGGTTTGTACTTTGAACAAACATGAGAGTGATGAGACCCCTACTTTTTAACCATCTTGAGTTTTGTGTTTTTCACCCTTTAAATAACTAGACTAACCTTGTTTTATCAACGGTGTGCATCAAGCCATCCTCAGCTGGAGCTTGATTTAAATGTTTTGCAAGTAAAATGTATGCTCAATTAGATTCTGGTCTTATCTCCTTATGCTTTCAGGAGTGTGTTTTGGTTATTCAGTGTAAAATGAAACACAGACGTGTGTCTGCTGAATTTTTTTTTTTTTTTTTTTTTTTTCAAACATTGGACAAGGTGCATCTGCAAATGTCCACAAAACTATTTCAGCAGTTTGGAAATTTGCTGCTTTCAATCCTCTATAACAGTGGATCTCAAACTTTTGACTAAAAGTGTTTTCTCTGGTCAAGTCTGAACATTCAATATAATAAGTATATTATAATTGATCAGATCATAATTAAAACATAAAAGAAATATCTTCAATATTAAAAAAAAAAAAAAAAATCCAGTTCGAGATCCAATGTACAATTGACTGTTTTATCTATCTATATTATTTATTTTAGATATACAGATTAGTTTAATTATAAAATAATAATAATAATAACAAAAGTACTTGTAGCCGTTATAACTTATATTTGTTTATTTTATATTTATATTAAGGTTAATGTATGTCCCATCTCTTCATAAATACATCTTCAAAATAAAGTGTTCATCGATTGCAGCTGTTTTAAGACTTAGGCCGTGTGTCCACCAAAGCGTTTTTAGCCAGCTGAAAACACTAGACGCTCTGCTGAAGACGCCGTGCTTTGGGCGCTTGAGAGCGTTTTGGCAGCGCAGCGTTTTTTCTGTTGAGACGTTTCGTCTGCTATGATACAGAATATCCACAGCAGTTTGAATGTTGTGACAGTTGGTCAGTGTGGTATTAGTCCCGCCCCTCCTTCACTGTTATTGGACGGCTGGGTAAAAAGTGACAGTGATGAGCGCTGTGTTTTATCCAAAGTTAAAAAAATTTCAACTCCCAGCAACCAGTAAAAGCGCTGGGCGCTCTGACGCGTGAGCGTGAAAAAAAAGCGCTCAGCACCTCGGTACGCTAATGGCATTTAAAAAACGCGACACTCCCATTGAAAACAAACGCCAGGCGAGTGGAAAAATGTTTTGGTGGAAACACAGTCTTAAGCGAACACCTAAGCAATTACATAGATGCCACCTACGTCACTACAAATAGAACGCCGCCATATTTGCGATCGACTCGCCCGGTGCGGCCGCCAAAGTGCCTATTTGAATAGAGAGAGAGAGACAGAGATACCTATAGAAAATTTCAATTTTAGGCTCCGATCCCTAATTTGTTACCCCCAGTTTTCTTTAGTCCATTATTATCTGCCCCAGGCTTGCCCTAATTGGCCATGATATAGAAATACATAAGTCATAGAGCGCACAGCGTTCATGAAAGTTCGAGGCGATGTCATGAATGATTCTTCTGCAGGAGTTCGGCTGGCATGTATCTATCTAATCCGAACAGCAACACTGGCTGGCACAGAGACACCTGCATCAGCACAGTCAGAGACATCAGTCAAATATCATAAAAGACTGCCATATTGATTCCGAAAGAACAGATGTTCAGTAACAAAGAAGGTTTAATAATCACAAATATCGAAATGATTCTTTCGAATCAAATCTTTTTGAATGATTTGGCTACGGTTAAAAGCTATCAAGAGGTAATTAAAGCTCTTCAGTGATTATAATATAACGACTTGAATTGCAGTTTGTTTGTCACATAAAGCTATCATATTAATAAATAACGATATTAATATAACGGACGAGTCGTATAGATCACTTTTATGATACTTTTGTGATGTTATTTGTCTTTTGTTATTTTTATTTTTTTGCTTGACAGCCCCCAGTCGGCTAATGTTACTCATTCACTTTCATTACATCGACAAGAAGAGTCTCCATTAGGCTACATATTCAAAAATGTCCCCTTTGTCTTCCACGGAAAGTAAACTTAAGGATTTGCACATGAAGGTGAGTAGTTAAATGACGGCAGAATTATCATTTTTGGAAGAACTAGTCCTTTAATATGTATTTCAAGGCTGAGATTATGCATCGTCTGCAGAGCTAACATTAACGTTACTTACACAAAAATAACATCTAAAGCACATGTGACGAAGACAATATGAACTTCAGAAAAATATTTATTAGATTTAGGTAGACAGACAGTTACGTCAAAATAACCCAAATCTAATAACTTACCACGACAAAGTGCATTGAAACAGATCCAACAAATTCAATGAAGAAAAAACATTATCTGTCGATATCTGTTTGTATAATGTGGCCACTGAGAGTATAGGCTATAATAGAAATATAATTAACCATAAACCAGCAACATGAGACTTCAAGTCTTTAAAAAATGATTTTCTCTCTTTAGGTATAGATAAAATACCAGTTCAGGGTTCCTCTTTCGGCTGTTTGCAGCCAACTGCACAACATATTGCAGGCATTAATGTGACCGTCGATCGCAAACTGACTCGGAAAGATGGTGGTGCAAAGCTACAGAGACGTCACGTGAACAAATGAATGGGATAAATTCCCTCCCCTTGTCTTCATCATTACATTTATTTGGATTTTATTGTCCTAACACTTTTGATGGACTCTGACCTGGTGGTTTATCATCTTCCCATGACTCAACACTTTCAAGGAAAGCAATAGATTTAATCCCAAATTCAGTGGGGATCATACAAACACACGGTTCTTTCAAAGGCAAAATCCACAGACTAATATAAACAAAAAGAATATTAGCAGCTCTGTTTTCAATAGATCTAATAGATTTAGATTTGGCACAGCTTTGTGACAGGTGACCCACGGTTACTGGTTGCTACACAACAGAGGGTCTCGTGACAGAAGCAATAAGCACACAAGCAATAAATGCGTTGCTACTCAGTTGGTGTAAATGTGACATCATGGTTGCCAAAACAAACAAAGAATCACAATCATCCCTTTACAATTCAATAGAGGAAAATTTGTTAGTTATTAGTTAAGGATGGCTAATTTGTTTAGCTTTTTGTTATTGTTCTTTTTCTTCATATACACAATAACACAAGCATATATTGCCCTAATATTATGCCCTAAATATTAGTGTGCATAATACAAGAAGAAACATCGCGGAATGTTTTGGGCTTAATGGAATGTAGTTGATGCCAGGAGCTGAAGCTATTTGTGGTGTTGGCAGAGGGCAGAGGGGAGAGAATTGAGAAGGGCGTATCACAGCAGGAGGTGTGAAAGTTAGGCACTAGCAACCACACACGGAGAAGAGAAAGAAAGAGAGAGAGAGATGCAGAACATTACTAAACACTACAGCTATAAGAGAAAGAAATGGGACTTCAGGAGGCCCTAATGCCACATTGGCGAATGAGCTCTGGGGTCCACTCAGATCGGATAATGGGTCAGTAGCTGAAAATATGCAGGGACGGGGACTGGTGCTCATTGTCAGTTGTTTTGACAGGACTTTTAGATGTGGGTGTTGCACTCAAAAGTGGCAGGCAGGTTATTAGGGGCATTGACAGGTTTTTTTACGTGTTTGTCTAGCCGAATCTCACCTTTCTGAGCTTTGCACAAAAACTGCATCGCAATCATTTACCAAACTGTCATTTGTGTGGAAACATTTCAAAAGTCATGTAAAAATGTGGCAGGTCCAGCCCCAGACAAGAGACGGGGACACGCTGAGGGCGGATCCAAAGAGGGGTGAGAGAGAGCACAAAAAGTACTGTCCAGCGATCACAGCAAGCTCAATGTTCTCAATGCTAGAAATTTTGGAAGAAAAATATTTAGAATACTGAATTGGGGTTGGGATCTTTATGTTGCATGTATCTCTGTAGAGGGAAGCCGAACTGTCATCACAAATGCTTCAGATGACGATTAAAGTACGTGTTTTCATCAGCACCAAAGCTGATTTGTGTATAGCAGTAACCAAGGAAACGCTATATCGGCTAAGGTTCCATAAGCGCCAAATTGCTGTCGGAAAGCAAATTTGCAGTTCTCATTGTCCATCTGCTGCTGTTTAAGTTTCATGTGCCAGTTCTGTTTTATGAAGCATGAATTTCACAAAACTGAAAGTCAGACCATTTTCTTTAAATCTTGAAATTTTAGCAATCTTATGTTTGGATTGAGGTTAAAAGCAGCAGTGCCGTTGCCTCGAATTTCAATCTGGCTACAGATCATGATCGTCAAAAATTATCATCACTAGTTTAAATGAACTTAATGATCAAAGAAGTCTGGCATATGTCACCAGAACAAATGGCATGGAAGAATTATATATTACAAGGTCTCTTCTTAAAAAAAATGTATGCACAGATTAAAAGTTTACAATAACATCTTTAACATGCTTTTAAAAAAAAAAAAAAAGATAGTGAATTTTCATTTCATGCCGAGTTGTAAAGTTTACTTGTCTTCAGGTGTTACTTTATTATGGCAACAAAGTTGTAAAATTGGATACAATTTACCAAAATAATAATAATTATAAATATTATTTCATATTAAAAAGTCAAAATCATATTAACATACATTACATACTACATGTTTGTGAATTTTAAACAGTCAACATGTAAACATTTTTTGATTGGTCCAGTTAAACTTCCACTGATTCTTCAACAAACCATATGATTGTTCCAATCCAATCGTGACTTCAGAGTACTGACCTAATGCTGCCTGAATCATAATCATACACTGTTTGTTCATTGGCCAAGGAGAACTGGCCCCCAACTAGAGACTGGGTTCTCCAGTTTTTTTCTTAGCTTGGCTTGCTTCAGTAGAGGACATTAAATTTAACATTTAATTTAATCTTCAACAATAATATGTTATCTGCCTGCATTGACACCATTGTATGAGAACTGAACTGTAGCTGGACGGCGAATGACATCATGGTTTTCTCCAGAGCAGCTATAAAACAAAACTTTTTTACAGACAAAAATGAAACATCACTGAACTTACTTAAGCTGGACTATGGCGCTATTTTCTTTTGGAGACAAACTAAATTGCATTATTTTCCTTTTATTTCTGTAAAGCTGTTTTGAAACAATCTGTATTGTAAAAAAACGCTAAGGCGCGTAGTCCCAGGCAAAGCCTCTTTCCACGCGCCTGGCGTATGTTTCTCAATTGTTTTCAAATGGAGCACCATGTTTGTGAAACGCCAGGAGGTGCGTTTCCCGAAAGCATCATTAGCAAACTATGGTCGAAGTTACGTCATGTCTGTCAGCATAGTCAGCGAGTACCGGTGTTTGTGTAATGTAATTTACATCTTTTCGTTTTTCAAAAGATTTGAAGGACCGTGTTTGAATAGTGCGCATGTGAACGTACATACCATGTGAGCGAGCCAAATATGTGGTCTGGTAATAAAGGCAAAACAACTGAGAACAATTAGAAATAATCCTCAGATAGCATGTCTGTAATTTATATTAAAATAATATAGCGTTAATTGGATCTCAAACAGTTTCATTAAAGTAGTTAACTCCACCAGTGCAAACACCAGCGTGGTTGAGCGAATACTTGCGACAGTGGGTTTCGGGAAACAGTCATAACTCAGCTAGTTGATTTCGACCAACGATGTATGCATACTATGGTATGAAGCAGTGGAGACTGCAAGTCGTTGTACGGGCAGACGCACCCTGGGCGTAACGAGGCGCTGAGCATTTTTTCACTCTGAAGCGCCCAGGCCGTTTTTACTGGTTGCCAGGAGTTGAAAAATTTTCAACTTCATAAAGCACAGCGCTCATCACTGCGCTTTTACCAGCCGTCCAATCACAATGGAGGAGGGCGGGACTAACACCCCACCAACCAACTGACACAACATTCTTTCTGTACAATGACATCAACCAGCAAGAGCTAACCAAACAAAATGGATGAAAAATTGTTTTTTAGTATGAATCAAATTATCTGCGAAATCAGTTTCAAGTCAACTGTGCGTCGAATATCTCCGTATCATAGCAACGAAACGTCTCAAAGGAAAAAAAAAAAAAGCTGCGCTGCCAAAAATCTCTAGAGCGCCAAAGTCCGACGTCTTTAGCAGAGCTTAAAGACCCCTCCGAAGGAAAAAAAATTCTAGGTCATAACATGTTCTTATATTGTTAACATTTTCTAATGTTAAAGGGTTTATTCTAAAAAAAATGAGCTCAAAGTCGTATTTCTGAGTATCTCTACATTGAAATGACTGTGAATTA